>JAUMGZ010107885.1:0-17605 GCA_032359645.1 Pododesmus macrochisma
AAAAAAAACCCTCCCTCCCTCATCATATTTTGGAAAAATATGCCTGAGAAACAAGAAATTAATTTTGTTTGGCCTAATGCAACATTTAGTTTACACATTCTTATAAATTACATGGAACATCAACAATGAAAGTTTGCAGGACCACACTTAGTTTTGGTTTTTGACCTAACAATTTAGTTACTTTCAATTTAAAACCATGGAACCTAAGGAAAATGTCAAATCATCATGATGGTTGTAAAAAAAAAGAGAAAAATTGATTTAAAATTTACCAAAATTTCATTTCATGAATTCAGAAATAAGTATAGTCTATAATGATAGCATATTTCAAGAAAAGAAAAGATGAATTCTATATAATAATACACATTATTAGAAATACACTTTACAAAAGTGATGTATTGATATGCATAATATATGTATTTTCACAGATTACCAACCCCACGTCCAGGAGAGGTTTTAGGATTAGTTGGAACTAATGGTATTGGAAAATCTACAGCTCTTAAAATATTGGCCGGAAAACAAAAACCCAACCTTGGCAGATTCAATGTTAGTGCCTTCTCATAAAGAATACAAAAAAAGCATAAGTCTCCTGCTTAATATATATGGTTCCTACAATCACATAATGTTTACATAGCAACACATTGTTTTCTACCTTTAGCAAAGTACTTTAAAGCCAGGCTTATTGTAGTTACACTCTCAAATTGAAATACTTCTAATGACACCTTTGGCTTGCAACGTCCACATAAATTAGTACCATTTCTTTTTTTCAAAAGCTGAATTTTGTACATTTAGTGATTTGTGAATCATACCTAATGTGTTTTCGTTTTGCTTCTTTATCTTTATCTAATGTTGATCATTTACTTATTCATTGCATTTCAATATGTGGCACATGAATAAAAATCAATGCTTGGTAGGTCTGTCACTAATGTAAACATATATAGATAGCAGTGATTGACTAAAGGACACTTATTTGATAAATAAACCATTGTCTAAATAATAATATTTATTTTAGTATTCATAGGAATCATAATTATTGTCATTTATTTTTATGGTAAGTAAACAATTCCTTCGAGCACTTCAGTTTTGGGGGCCGCTGTGGCCTAGTGGTTAAAGTCGCCGACTTGTAATCATAAGAGCCTTTCACCTCCTAGTTTGATTCCCGTCATGGGCGTGCTAGTGTGAGAAAGTTGCCAGTGACTTGCCGTAGGTCGGTGGTTTACTCTGGTTTCTTCCACAGTAAAACTGGCACGTTCCGTAAATGACCGGACAATAATCCTTTAAAACAAACAAACAAACACTTCAGTTTGGGATTAGGCCTTCTGGGGTAAAAATCAATATATTGCTGAGCCACGTGATGCTCTGTTGTATGCTTATGCTGTCTTATAAGATCTATATATATATATATCCCTCATGAATGTCCGGATTAGAACAAAGTTTTAGATACACCTCAAGAAAAGCAATAAACGTCAGTTGTATGTTTCAATTTTACCATGCATAATTTTGCATCTCGTTCCGTGATTGTGGGCATGTATGCATATATGTCTTTCATGACTATCCACACATTTATCAAAACCACGAAGATTTGATTTACTCATGCGCAAAAAAATACATCTGCAGAATGTGATCCTCGTTTCTTATTCAGTGGCAATAAGACAAAAAAAACAACTTCAATTCAATTGAGTTGATTATAAAAGAAAAAGTGAAAAGTTACATACATACACATTATTTACAGTTGTGTAACCTTAAATTCATAAATTGTCCAGGGCTCTAAGTGCTACTTTAACTTTACTAGCCAAATGGCTAGTGACCTGAGATTTTTACTCGCCAAACCAAGATTTTACTAGACACAAATGCAAAGTTTAACTTGACTTAAGTTCAATATAAATGTGTTTAAAAGGAAAATGCATTCATTAAATGTTCAATAAAAGAATAATTGACTAAACATGTATATCAAAAATCTGTATATATTTGTTTACAGAAAATGCTTTTAATGTATACACAATTAATAAGTAGAATATATTACACCCATGCATGCAGTCACTGGGAGGGGTCACACAAATTACATAACTCTATCTGGGTAATCAACAACTTATTTATTTCCAGTTTTTGTGTTAACTGGCACTGATTATGATCTCCTCTCTCAACCAGCCGCTCAACCTCCGGCTTAGTTACCGAAGATTCAACTAGAACTACATTAATATCCTGCCCTGTGCCAGTGTCGATTTTTCGCCTTTTTCAAACTGAAAATAACTCCCGATAGAAGTTTCTTGTGTTTTCGACACCATCTTGTAACAAAATGAACCATGGCTATCACCTAAGCGCTTGTAAGAAATGTTTTGATACATGAAGCGCTGTACTGACTGTGATGTTTGTACACATTAGTAATGAAAACGAAGTACGGATACCAAAATACGGATTTACCAATTTTTAAATTTACTCACCACATGGCGACACTCCCGCGATTTTTTCTCGCCTTTTTAGAAATTTTACACGCATATGCGAGTGATTTACTCGCAACTTAGACCCCTGCTAGGAGGTGAAAGGCTCTTATGATTACAAGTCGACGACTTTAACCACTAGGCCAACGCAGCCCCATCTCTTTTATTTAATACTACTGATATATATTGACTATTCAAAAATGATTGCATGTTTTGTCTAAAGTGTGAATGACATTCTGATCATGAAAGGGTAATACAATGTTATTGCATTTTATCACCTTAAGAAAATCATGTTAACCGCTTGCGCAGGGCAAAACCATTTAGTCGTATCACCTTTCAGGAAAGTCATATTTATTTTATAGAACTACAATAATCCTTAATCAACTGTTTGATAGCTTATATAGTAAATTTATTAAAAGGAAATCAAACATGCAAATGTAAATTTTATGCCAAAAAATAATCATGATGATAGCATAATAAATTTGAGGTTATAAACTAAGTTGTACACCAATAGAATTACTTACCTAGAGCAAGCTTAGGAGCATACGTGTCGTTTCTGACAATGTAGTCCAATCCTACATTAGTGTTCAGAATAACACGAATACAAGAGATGCAGTCAAGCTGAAGTATAGCGTCAGAAAAACTTGTGAACCCTTTCCCAGTCATCTGACACATTGAATCTAACAGATTGTCAAGACCATCAAGCTCCAAGAACTCCCGTAGCCAAGCCTCAGAGCTTGTCTCCAGCCTCATTCTCAGAGCATAGAACATCTGTACAGAGGGTGCACTATGGGCCAGTATAATGCATGTCTCGGGCGTTCCTCTCTTCATCTTGATCTCTAACTCAGACATGGCTGGTTCTCCATTCTCACTTATTCTTCTAGCCATAGTTTATTGTTGTATTTCTTGCTTAATCTTACATTTGATGATTCCCACAGTGCGTACCTTGTCTAGATCTGTATTTCAACAATTCTCCAATAACATTAAGTATACCAACCTACAAAAATAGAAAATATATATATAATAATACCATGAGCAAGAACTTTTTGTTTTTTTGTTTTTTTGTTTTTTATTCTTTTTACATTTTATACATGTTATACATACAGATACAAAACATATTACAAATAATACAAGGATATAAATGAGCAAGAACTTCATTCAGATCTAAATACATGCATGCATGTATCTAGAGTAGACATGACAGCAAATATGTTTGTTTAGGCCAACATTCAAACTAAGTTTGTAAAACATATATATCTGTAATATGATTAAATATGCAAAGGAGAAATCTAATTCAAAATTTATAAATGATAAATAGATATCGACCTTTAGCATCTGCATCCCTCTAAAAGGTAGTTTAATTTTTTTCATAAATTCATAAATTATTGTAGTTTTATTAATAGCAAGCTTATTAAGTTTCATGATATTCTACCCAACCATAGTTTAAATATGTTTGTTTTATTGGTCTAGCCCGGAAATTGGTTTAACATATGCATCCAGGGATTAATCTAGGTTTTAGGGAAAAGTGCCCTTTTGGTAAAAGGGGAATTTTTTCCCCATACTTGGGGGAAAATACATAAACTGACCGTCTTGTATCATTTGTATAGCGTATGTGAATATATGATAAACAAGAATGCATTAATGATTTACATTTGTTGCTCAACAATAGTTTTGTATTTACAAGGAAAGGAAAACAAAAACATTTATAAAATATTGAAATATGTATTTTGCAGGAAAGGGGTTTTTTAAGGGGAAATAAGGGAATTTTTGTACCCTTTTCTTGAGGGGAAAGTGCCGTTAAACGGCAGCAACATGCATATGAACCTAGATTGGTACCTGACATCCCTTTTAACACAAGTCCATGCTAGGTAATATCACGAGACAATGTCTGCTGGCAATTGTGACAGTCAGTATAGTAATTAATGACTCGGAGAATACCTAATTTTGACATCTTAAAGGTTTTGTGTGGCTAGGAATCAAATCAACAACCTTCCGCATACAAAGGGAACAGTCGGAACACTCTTCCAATGTACTAGTGTAGATATATATAATTCTCCTTGAAACTTTAAGCAATTGCTCTAGATCTGTGACCTTGACCCGCCTCTGCAGTACTAATATGGGGTAGCTTTAATTTATAGCCTGCTGCCTAATGCAGTCTGCGGGATTAGGCACTTACTAGTTAGATGCCCAAGACTAGTAAAATTCAGTTTGGACTAGTGAAATTTTCCTTATATCATATATTATTATATCATTTTGCTTGTTCAGACTAGTACTTGAAAAACTTAACGGTGCGGACTGCTATTGTATTCACTCACAATTGACAAATGACTGTTGTAGATTGTTAAGGTTTTATTCGTTATCTAAATAGACATTCATGTTTGAATAACTTAAACCTTGACAAATCTATCCAAAGGTTAGAAAAGAAATTAAAAGTATTGGAAAGACTCCAGGATATGATCATGTCAGTATGCCAGCTAACAGTACAGGACTAATAGAAGATGGACAGAAGCTCTCTGTGCATTATTTCAAGTACAGTACAGTTGTATGCGGTGAAGAGTGTTTTTAAGTGAATGGTCATTTTTCACACCGACTTTACACTTTGTATTTTTTATACACCGTGTTTTTTGGTGAAGGATTAATCACATACTGTGTCAGCAGTGCGTCAATGAAGTTTGATTGACAGGAGCCTTAGACAGCACCCCGGTGAATGACTGTAAAAATTTACCTGTGCTAGCTATAGAATACTGAAGGCATGTGAAATATTTCAAGTTGGTAATAAATTGTCTGAATGGCAACACTTTTTAAAATATCATATTTTATACTGAATTTTGTTCTTCATTTTAATAAGCACTGCGTATTTATTTCATTTTTTTTTTAAAAATGTTAAACACATTTTGTACCGACATTACCGGCCGGTGCTTGTTCCATAAATTGACAATATTTCGATAGTTTATCACACGATTGAAACACGACCACTTTTAATTAATAGTGCATACCAGTCATTTCCTTGTGTATTTTCGGATATTACAGTTGAATATAATCGGGTGTTGTTTTGGCCGAAATATGACATTTTTTCTCGTGTTGCATTGATCAATACTGTCTGTATTATGTTGTTCATTTGCGATGTAATTTCTTTCAATGTAAATTATATAATACCCGGTCTTTTGAAAGTCTGAGGTATTATCCAATGATCAAAATTAAATTATTAAGCGTGGAGAGCAGCGAAGAACTGTCATATCCCAGTTGAATGTGTATTTGTGATTTGTACACGTGTGTGCGCACATGTTTTGTCACCGTGTGATTTCTACGGGTTTCTAGAACTTAGAAGTTGTGTATTGGTCCTTCTGTTACAGAGTTTACAAATACGATTCGAGCACAACAGATTGCTTCAATATACTTTACAAATCTTGTGTGTCTCTTGGGAAACTTTTTTTTTATACTTCTCTGCAACAAATGTTGACCCTCTGTGATAACAACTCCCGGTAACAAAAATAAACCATATTGTGATATATCATGAGGGAGCATCGCGGTGTAGTGACCACTTGGAGTTTGATCTGCTCTTGTACTAATGGCCAATATATTATTACTGTTGTGTCCTTAAGCTTAAGCAAGGCACTTTACTTCTGTGCATTGCATCTACATTTGTATTTTATTCCGAGAAGTTTATGGATCGTACTAGGTTTTAAACTGTCCGCCATGTTGACCTAAGAAGTTCAAAAACTTTGCAGGTGCAAAATTACGACTTTCGCCGAAACGAGTATTCAGAGGTAAGTAAATTTTACAATTCTAATTGATGTGATATATGATCAATTTTAGTAGATTTAAATTAAAACAACATAAAATATATAACATTTTGAGCTATTCCCTTCTTTTTCTTTTGTTGTTCCTGCTGCATACTGTATATTTGTTCCGCTTTGCAATCTGAAATTTGCATCCGCCATTTTTCTTTGATTGCGTTGATCAATATGGCGGACAGTTCAAAACCTAGTACGATTCACAATACACATTTCTACTGCCGAACGTGCGGATTTAGCATCCTCAACGCCCCCTGTCAGAAAACACGTCACTGAAGGGAAAGTTATTTTCGGCTTATTCTGTCCCATCAAACTCCGAAATTTATATTTTCCATTGAGACTCTCATTGTCTATATCATGACATACATGTAGTTGAAATACTCCTGATTAATGAATTGAACATCCACAAACAAAAGAGACAAACCTGCCACAGCTGTTCTTATTTGTTCCCTGCCTTTGTCCAACACCTCCACTTCATCAAATCCTTCTCCTTGCTTTCCCAGACATGTGACCGCCACACTGGAGAATTCTGGATCCAGTCCGTAAAACACTCTACAGCTACCTTTCTTCAGACCTTTTTTAATACTATAAAAATGTCTTGATACATATTAACATGCAAAACATTAAATTTCAGCACATCATATGAAAAATTCTTGTCATCTTAAAGAACAGACAATTGTGAATTATGCTAGAATATTATTCATATTAAACAAGTAAATTCAATAAAGATTCCTTATTCTTTTATACGTTTTTTTCTTTTTTTTTTTATTGCAAAATGACAATATCAACTTATTTTTCTTTCAGTAAATCCTCTTACCTATATAAAAAGTTACTATAGATACTTACATTATCAGTTAAGATATTTAATGAATATACAGAAACTAAATTTCAGTGTTCCCAATTAAGTGATCCTTATTTACTGATTTTTATGTGACCCCTAGAAACAGATAATTGTATGTACTTACAGTTTTAGCTGGTGCGTGATTTTCCTTTCAACTTTACTGTCAAATTTCTCCATAGAATTGGTATAAACAGGGTCTCCATCTTTTTCTTTAGATTCATAAACTCCAAGCACCAGGCCCTTTTTCTGTTGTTATATAGAAATGAAAAACTCTGGTTTTTTACACTGTAGATATGGCAATCAAAATACATATAGAAATTAGCCAGTAGATTATTGGGGAGGGTTATTGATTGAAACAAGTCACTTGTCAAGTGCCGTGGCCGTGGGCAAGTGTCTATGGTATTCCAACAATGTTAGAGGTCAACACGATGAGATATTTTTTTGATTTTGCATCATATAACTCGCGGTATGAAAGGTAACGTCAACCGGACCTCATATGTTGTAGGAGTAGTGTCTATGGCTGTGCTTTATCTACGCGTGTGCTTCTTTTATACGACTTGTCACATAAGTGCAAGATATTAACATTAAAAATAACATGTGAATATACTTACATGTGTTTGACTGGTAGCAAAAGGCCGATGAGAGTTGTAGAAATATCTGAAGTTTTGACAAGACAAACGTTGCGAAAAATGCCGCATGGAGGCCGCCATGTTGTTTCACTATATGGTTAATACAAATTGCGAAATATTTTCCTGGAGAAAATAACACCGCGAGTAAAAAGGGTCTGTAAATTTGTTATCTAAGTTTTAAGAAAAAATTATTCTTTAAAATTTGACGAAGATATAAAAGAAAACAAGAGGTCCATTGGGCCTTAACATTAATCTGGATTAAATGGGCCTACACGTACGGTATGCAATTGTTGGCATTTGAAAACTTTTTACCCTACAGTATAGAACAGAGTGTGCTCTCAATGTCCCAAAGTTACTTTAAACCACAGCATTAAGCACTAAGCCTTTTAGTTAATAAGATTTTTGAAATGTTATCAAATTTTTCCCCATTTGGGCCCAAAAGTGACCCTCCCTGTGTACTGAGCCCCGTCATTTGAACAATCTGAACCCCCTTCCCATAAGGATGACATCTACCAAGTTTCGATGAAATTGGTCAAGTAGTGTTTGGACAAGAAGTCGAAAATGTGAAAAAAGTATCATTTACTATATATTTACATGTATAGTATTGAACGGTGACCTCAAAAGCGTAACTTTTTTTTCACCCCAGCGTCTGTCCGCCGCCAACACCTTGAAAAAACTTGGTTTTCCATGCCTTAAAGTTACTACAAACCAAAACATTTGACTCTAGGCCATCTCGTTTATTAGGAGATTTTTTCTTTTTTATCAAATGTTACCTTTTGTTGCCCCTTAAGTGGCACCCCCTGGGGGCTGAACCCCATCATTTGAACAAATCTGAACTCCCTTCCCCTAGGTATGACTTCTTCAAAGTTTGGATGAAACTGGTCCAGTTGTTTTGGACAAGAAGACAAAAATGTGAAAAGTTTACATGTATAGTGTTGAACTTTGACCTCAAAACGTGTAACCTATTTTTGACCCCAGGGTGCCGCCTTGAACAAACTTGGTTCTCTGTGCCCTAAAGCTGCTACATCAGCCAAAACATTAAGTTCTAGGTCTTCAAGTTAATTAGAAGAAGACTTTTGAATTTTTGTAAAAAATTTCCCCTTTAGGCCCCAGCCCCTTTATTGGAACAAATCTGAATCCCCTCCCTTAAAAGTTTGGATGAAATTGGTCCTGTGGTTAAGGAGAAGATGGAAAATGTGAAAAGTTTACAATGTACGACATACGACAGACAAGATTAGTATGAGAAAAGTCTACCTTAGACCTTCGGTCCAGATGGACTAAAAACTGAAGCTTTTTTCAAAGACAGTGAATTAATTATTTGTATTGTTGCCAGCAAATCTGGTAGGTCCAGCATACTTTTGTTACTGCCTGAAGTCTGTAGTGTTCAGTTTCTTCTTTTTATATTTCTTTAATGTATTACATTTTTCAATGAAAAGAGTATTGTGTGATTTTCTAATTTTTTTTGATGAATTTCTTTCTTTGACCTGATATTGTGACGTCATATTGATTGTTGAAATGACGCCACATTCATTGTTTTCACATCATATCATTGCCAATAATACCAGCGCATGCTTATCTCACCCTAGGGTGGGATAGAGAAACATCACACGGTTATAACATGGGAAAACAATATCACAGGTGTAAGAATATGCAAAGTTGCTTAGATAAAATTTCAAAGTTATGAACTAAACATCCTTGTTAAGACAATACTAGTGAAAAGTTTGGTCTTAATAAAAAAATACTCTATCCATCATCTTAAATGAACTACCAGGTATGTGTGATTGTCTTTCAGTAGAAGTATGGTTAAACTCAGCATTTAGAAAGAGAAATAAATTAAGGTATATGAATTGATATGTCATCTGCTATATAATAAAAGGATGAATCCAGAATTAAAGTTAAGAGGGGTGTTCTTAGGGGCCTCACACAAAATTCTGGATGGGTACATGTTTTTCAGTAGAAATAGAGTGGATTTTGATAAAATATGGGAGTTCAGAGGGTTGAGGGATAAAACAGGTGTCCCCCTGTACCTGCCAGTGTTATGCCATACACATACCAGTTATGATGTCCAATTCAACTACTGGTCTGGTGCTCACCAGTAAGAAACAATATTCAGTTTTAATAAATTTTTTTGTTATCCTGACTTATGTTAAAAAAAGAACACTTAAATACATGTTTTAACAGTTTAAAACAATTTATTAACTTAAGACCTTCAAAAGGCATTTGCACCAACAATTAAACACATCATAGAACAGAAAATCTTTGATCAAGGTCACTCAATATAAAATGGCGATTTGATAAGGGGAGATAAATCCATTTTAAAATATGGCAGTTTCATAGTTAACCAATACACGGTATATATCAAATACATATTATAACAACTTCTAAAATCAGCAATATACTTCATAGCATGATTGCTTGGAGTACTGAATGCTGATAGTCAATGACTGGACGAAAAAATGTGTATTACTTCTTATTAATGCTAAACCTTGTATTTCAAATAGAGTTATTTCCCCTTGGCAATACTGATACACTTGGTTCATTTCGAACATTAAGCAAATAAAACAACTCATTTATTCAAACATAATAATGTGTGACAATAAAAGAGCAAGAACACAACTCATCTTCAATATAGCACAATGTTGACCCTTAACATATTTTCTTGTTATTGCTGTTGATTGTGAAATTTATACTTCTAAAATAATGAAGTATACAGGATTCAAATATTCCAAAGGAGAGATTTCTATACAAACAATATTCCTTGATTAATACTTAACAATTTTTTATTATGATTTGATATTCAATATTTATCTAGAGCACAGGTAGACAATGCGTACAAAATTCAGAAATTACCCTTTATAAGGAGACTATATAGGGTAATTTCCAATTTTTAACGTGTCTTCTACCTGTGTCTAAAGTAAACAAGATTTCTAACATTAATGTTATGTTCAATTCTCAAAATAAAATTAGAACAATTTTTAATTTTCAAAAGAAGAATGTAAAATATGCAAGTACTGAATTTCATGAATATGTCTAAAATTTGATACAATAATAACTTGATTTGGAATTAATTCATCTAGAAATAATTCTTGTATTTAGGTAGAAATTAACATGAATATTTTAGCACTTGGTTGACGATTTTCAAATTAAACATTAAGTCTACATGGCTTCCACTATTTTGTTGACCCTAATAGTAATAGATCAGATATTTTCAAAAAAGTAAAATATACAAAAATAATATGAACCCTAATTTAGCTGTATTTTAGTTTATCTTATAAAAGGTGTCTGTAGTCATCCCATGTTATTATGAATATATGGTAATTATAATGTTCTTAACAACTAAAACTAATGTATGTAATGTTTTTATGTTGATTTGAAAAAGAAAGAGAAGAAATCAGACTTGGTGATACATGTTTTTCAAAATACTGCAAAATTCAAAATTGCATTAAAACTTTAGAAGCACTTTTGTATCATGCTTTCAGAAAAATGTGTGAATACTTTAAAATACACCCAACCAACAAGTGACAGTGGTAAAACACACCCCTGTAGTCATGATAAATAACAAATATGTCATAATAGAAATTTTATCACATGTTTCAAGTCAATAATCATACCATGTATACCACAAACTGTTTTACATCTTATAAACAACATAAATAAATGAGATTATGTTAAAGCAACAATTCTTACATACTCAGATAACACTTGCTCAAAATCAGACAGAAAATCTTACATACATCAAGCAAGGCATATTACGTAAACAAAACTGCTATATATTTGTAGGCATCACATAAGAAATATTATCATACAATTGTACCACACCAAAATAGAAAGTTTAAAGCAAAGATAATCAGACATCTGCTTTATGAAAGTCACATTTTAATGATAACTAAATGTTGGTACCATTTTGAGATAAAAAATCAAATACAGTGTGAAAGCACTCATAATATAACTTTTAATACATGTATATTAAAATATTTTGATAAGATTCTGCCTGTGCTATATCTCAAAAGGCACATGTATGTATTTTTAGAAAGAAATGTCATTCTTATAATAGGGTTGAGAACTGTCATGAACATTGTGTGGCACTGTACTTTTTTTATTGGGCTCCATTTCTAACCAGATTTAAAATATGTAAATGTTACATACATATAATTTACTGAAGAAAGATTTAACATTAAAGGTATTAAAAACATTTATGCTTTAGTATAATTCGCCTCAGACAAAGTAGAATAATTATCCGTTTACTATTTTATCAATGGTAAGATTAACAATTTTATATTCAAAATTAATTTTACTATGGTTGTTTACATATATAGTGGTGTCCTGACGTGTTTTGTCAAAATTCCCTATAAATTTTTCAGGGTTTACAGAAAAAGTAAAGTAGGTATTTGTGGAGTAACTTGTGTGCAATAACCTTTTCTTCTTAATCACTGACTTATCACATAGAAATGCACAGTAATTATCATGTAAACACATTTAGTGCAGTCACTTACAACCTTTTTAGCAGAACTTCTATGTAATAAACTTGCATCTGACAACTTCACTTCCATGTGGATACTGGTGCGTAACGATACAACCAATTTCAGTTTTTAAATGTGTTAGACACATAAGTACATAAAGTCTTCATTCTTGAAATGGTTTAATTAATAAGAATTTATTTTGTTAATAATTCTCTCTAAAAAAAAGGAGTTGTTTTCAAAATGACTGCCGAAATGTTACAGGTACTTTAATATGTCTGTATCAAGATGATAAATATCAATAAATTTTACTCATATGCTTGGTATACAGTGTTTATTGACAGTTATTTCCCCTGACCTACCTAAGGACATAGCTTCTCTTTCAAGTGTCTTTGCCTTCTTCCTTTTCACTACAACTTTGCAGCGACATATCATGATTGTGCAAAGTCCTTAGTTTAGGGCAAGGGAGATAACTTGTGACCATAAACACTTTGAGCCAAGCATCAATGTCATTGACTATATTGTCAAGAAAAACCTCTGGAGATTTATTTGTTTAATAAGGGCTTAACGCGTACGTCACTTCCAGAATCTCTGGAGAATCGCAACTTTAAGACAAGCACACACTCACACTCTCTGGAGATTATGTAAATGATAAGGTGTATAATGAACATGATTACTTGTATGAAATAATAATGTTCAACATAGTTGCAAACAAAATATAATGAGAATACTATCACGGCCACATATATACAATTTGGACTTATAATGATCTTTGACCATTCATATGGAATGAGGGAGTATTTATTTTTTTGTTCCTGTCAACGCCTGAAAGACATCTAGGTTTTTAGCACTATTTCTCTCCATACTTCACTGGCCAGATTATAAACTATAAAGTCATCCACACATTGATGCTACGTCTGCTTTTCAACATGAGGTACAAATTCAGGTGCTTCCGGATTAAGTTCACTACCTGGCGGTAAATTATTCTGAAAAGAAAATAACATTAATTACATAACTAGTACTGGATTTGGAAACATTATCGTTTTCTATACAAAAAATAGAAAAAAAGAGAAGACACTCATTACTTTCTCTTGCTTCTTTAGAAATAAACACGTATTAGCATTTTCTTCATCTTTATGTTAAGAAACATGATTTTTTCTGAATTTGTTGAAAACTTGAGCCAAAGTACTAGTACAGTCATAACATCATTTGAAACATTATGTAAATCTTCATTTTAATTACAATATAATGCATATTTTTACTATATAGTTTCCTACAAGTTTTGACTGTCAGAATCATATGCTTAAGGCTTACTTAAGTATTATCTGACTATATACATTACATTTATGGCCCTGTTTATTTACCTGAAGCAGTCTTACTTCCAGAGGTGAAGCCCAATGGGAAATAAATTGCCTCTTAATATAAAGGTAGATAAACCTTCATATCAAGACCATAAATTGTCTGTTATACAAACAAACAAAAAATTTGACCTGAAACAGTATGTGCACTGCACTAATTTTTAAATTATCTACCACATGATTCATGTTTTATCTCACGGTCATTGGGAACATCAACATTTAAACTAATCAGGGACAAGTTGGTACAACAATGATAATAATATATATATGTAATCACCTTTTGGGACATACTGCAATTGTTCTTTAAGTTGGCTTTGTTTACATCATTACCATAGTGCATCCACTGTGCATCTTCCTCCTTTAACATTTCTTCAAAACAGGCCTCCATGAAAGCCTCCTCCCAAAAGTCCTCTTCAACCTGCAGAACATACATATATAAATATAACAAATCTGTGTGTGTGTGTGTGTGCGTGTGTGTGTGTGTGTGTGTGTGTGTGTGTGTTTAATTAATTTGAAACTTCTTAAAAAAAAAATATTCTTAAATCTACATGTATAAATGTACAACTGCAAAACTGACTTCTACCCGGTAATATAAGTTGACATTTGCAATTGCCATGACCACAAATGATTTAAGGTCAATGATAAATTCCTTTGTGGTATATGAAATTAATCTGAACCAAACTATTTACATACTATACATGTAGTTTAACTTAATTTGTTTTGTCATCATACTTGCAAACTTTTTTAAATTTTCATGGGGGAGAAAATGTGTGGCAAAATCTTTAAATGTCTTTTATACCTATATATATTCAATGCACTATATGACAAAAAAAAGTAGTGTAGATTGTCTCATTTAAGAAGTTCTGTGAAATGCACAAAGTTGATAAGAAGGTTTAGGAAATATACAATAATACTGATACCAAAAGTGAAAATTGTGTGTGAAAAAATAGGGAGACTCCCTCCTAAATGGGGAGCATTGGCAACTATGTGTATGTGTAATCATGTGGTAATGTCTTTCTTTTCATGTTTACTTTGAATTAAAATACAACTTGAGGAATAGAATAAATTTAATAATCTTAAAAATGTCAGTTCATTTCTGTATGAAAAGAAAAAAACTAGCGATATATGTATACAGGCACTCTTAATTACATAATACATTCTATTCCCTTTGAGACTTCTTGTTGTATTTATGACCAGTATATTGAAGTATATATCACATATGTTTCTACAAGTTCTATATGAACATAAGAGTTGTTTTATGCATTTTATACCCACAGTATATATGCATGTATGTTCTATTATTCAGACAATTTACATTTTTTGTCACTGTATATTTATATATACCTGTCTATCAAAGTCGTCTAATTCTTCTGCCATCCACATATACTCAGAGAAATCTTCCTGTGGACCAGCTCCTGGCGCTCCTTCGTTCACGTTGTCTATTTCGTTTTGGAGGTAAGGTGGCAGTTTCATATTCATGATGCCTAGTCTGAAAAACAACACACAATTGCAAATTTTTTATAAACATTCTAATAGTTACCGGTATATAATTATAAGTATATGTAAGTCAATACATGTTGTACTTGCCAACTTTTTTTAATTTTCAGGGAGGAGAAAATGTGTAGCAAAGTATTAAAAATACATACAATACCCAATTTGACAAAATATTTAGTTGTGTAAATTAAACTACCTCATTTAAGCACTTCTGTGCAATACACTTACATGTAGTTGAAGCAAGTTGATAAGCATATTTAGGTTTAAGTGTATCAATGTCAATTAAATGAAAATTGTAGGTGAAAATAGTGAAACTCCCTCTTTAATAGGGAGTGTTGGCAACTATGTATAGGAGTCACCAAGGCCACAGAGGCTGGGTGATACATGAATATTCCTCATCAACAGATGGAGGTGTCATAGCCTCTTGCTGGTTAAATCACAAAGCATAAGCTGTGAAGCAATATATTATTGATTGCTGAGAAAACTGTGTATTTATATATGTTTGTGTAGTCAACTGCCCAAGTCGACTCCTGTGTGGGCACCAAGTGTAACAGAGAAAGAAAAATACAAATCTCTGTTGAGATAATATTTTTATTAATTGAAAAAAACATCTGATTCCTGGGGTTTACAATTTGATATAATATGATTAAACAACTAGACAGAAGGCCTAGGCTAGCTACGTCAATAATGTTAGGCCAGCTGTCATATCTACTAGCTATTGTACACAATAATGAATAGAGAAAAGTGAGGTTTCTTTAAATTTTCTAAACACTGGCTATTTTGTCATGGATGTGGTATTCTCATACAGAAGTCCTGGCTGGTGACTGACATTTCTAGATCTAGGTCAATCAAAATAAGCCATTTCCGCCATTAATCTCACATTGCTAAGCTCAAAAACTGCCTCGACTAAGAAACTACAAAATAGCACAAGTTTAACAAAAAATGAAAGAAAAGAGGGAACCGTTGACGGCTTCTGTTGGTAAAACCCTACGATGTAAATTAAAACTGTCATTGTTGACAGTCGATGCCAAAGGGCAAGGCTGTCGTGCAAAAGAAATATAAACTATCTCGGTCGACAATAGCGCACAATAGTTTAATTATATATTTATAATACATTTGAAATGGTTAATATCTAATGCGTTCAATCAAACTATCGATCGTGTATGGCTACACACGCAATTCACCTGTTCTATGTTGTCACCAGCTCTCTTTGTGTCTTCAATATTCTGTAAGTTGTTTGTAAATAATTCCAAGCACCTGTTTATCCTTCCGCGATACAGTAAAGACCGAGTCTAGTATCAAGTTGTGTTGAGTTAACCGAAGAACCGGTTACACAATTAACTTTGTGAGTGACTTCTGTGTACTTGTTCCTAATTTCGCTTTTCATGTATTGGTACAGTGAGAATAAAAGATTAATGTTTACCTTGAAGCGATAACGCTCGCAGTGATCCTTTATTTTTGTTTCGTGTACAAAAAATAGTTCGCGGAAAACCTAATTTTAGAACTAATCCGTATTACCGGAGTCCTATTCTAGGCAACGAGCCAACAGAACGATTGTTGAATATGTATTGTTTCTGAGTAAACATTACACATGAACAATACTCGAGTAATCTCTACACCCAACCACGTACCTATATTGATATAATGCACCGTTTTGAGTGAAAAGGGAGTGAATATTACCAGTTCCGAATAATAACATTTTCCTTGAATCTGTACCACAATTTTTTAATTGTTAACGTTGTTGTTATTTTTAAGTTTCATACCTAAGTTTTTCACGGTGAGTGTACTCTTAGCTGCTTCTTACCGAGATATAAAGTATATACAACGAGCTTAAACGAATGTAAGTTACTTATTCAATTGCTATTTTCTATTTTTATTTCTGCACATTTAATTCCTAAATTTCATATAATACTTTTTTAAACTAACCAGGAACTTTCAATACTAATTTTTTTTTTAGTATTGCATGAAAGTTCCTGAACTAACATATTATTATTTGCGAAACAAGAGGTAATGCGTTTCTCAATGAGTAAGAGCAACTATAATTATTGAAGATGTAATTAAGATAGGTTTTTTTTAAACTTTATTTATTTTACAACGATCGAAATTAAATACGAGATTTTCTTTTTACAAAATCTCTCTCGTTGGCACGGATGGTATAGCGCGATTGTAAACGTTCTGTGGGAAAAAACCGGAGTGCCCGAAGGAAACCCACGTGTTCAAGTTGGCGATCCTGTACCATCCCACTAACACGACACCACGTGTCGAACCCAGACCGCATTGGTGAAAAGTGAGCGTCATGGCCGTAACTATATATATATATATATATCACATTGGCTCCAGCTGGGATTGTTTGTGAGGGGGAGCGGATACATTTATTGGTTCGTCGTCCGTCCGTCCGTCCGTCCGCCCGCCTACTTGGATTTATGCCAGGCATGGGGCAATTACGTTGGCAATGTAATTAATTACAATTACAATTACTTAGGAAAAATAGCATTACAATTACAATTACAATTACAGGGGTTTTGCAATGTAATTAATTAAATTACAATTACATTGTCAATGTAATTAATTACAATTACAATTACTTTTTTTATATA
>JAUMGZ010107996.1:0-11573 GCA_032359645.1 Pododesmus macrochisma
TTTTCAACTTCTTGTCCGAAACCACTGGACCTGTTTCTTCCAAACTTGGTAGGAAATATCCCATGGGGAAGAGAATTAAGATTTGTTCAAATAAAGGGGCTTGGCCCCCAGGGGGCTCCACTAGGGGGTCGAAAGGGGGAAAATGTGTTAAAATTTCAAAAAATCTTCTCCTGATAATCTAGAAGGCGTAGAGCTGATTAATGTGTTGGTATTTAGTTTGTTTTGGGCATGGAGCACCAAGTTTGTTCAAGTTGTGACCCTGGGGTCAAAAATGGGTTACACGTTTTTTGGTTAAAGCTCGACACTATGGCAAATATGTTAACTTTTCACATTTTTGACTTCTAGTCCGAAACTATGGAATTAGTTTCACCCAGACTTGGTTGAAGGGGTCCCTAGTTTAATGGGTTATGCCCCTTTGTGCCAAATAATTGTACGCCCAAGTCCTCCTTTACTAACAGGTGGATTTCATTGAAACTTTGCATGAATGATCGGTATCTTATGTAGTTCTGCACCGGCATTTTAATTTGGGATTTCGGCCCTTTTTTGATAGAGTTATGCCCCTTCGTGCAAAATACTTGTCCGCGCAACTTCTCCTTAATTAACAGGTGGATTTCATTGAAACTCTGCATGAATGATTGGTATCTTATGTAGTTGTGCACTGGCATTTTAATCAAGGATTTCAACCCTTTTTTATGGGAGTTATGCCCCTTTGTGCGACATATTTGTCTGCCCAACACCTGTGCACCAACATTTTAATTTCATTGAAGTATAACTCTCAAAAAAACATAACTTAGCGAAATCGGGGGTATTAGACAGCCATCCTGGCGACAGCTCTAGTTGCTCATTTTATAACTTTTGGGACTTTATAAACAAGTGTGTCCAGAGCTGCACCTTGGGGTGAAAAAATGATGTTTTATGGAGTCAAATGCCAAATGAAATATAGTGCTGCCACTGCTGGCAATTCTAGATTGTCGCCAAGGTCCAGCAGACCTCTTGTTTGAAAATGTAGTATAGAGTTTTTGATTGATTATTTGATCAGGATTTTTAATGTTGAAATACGGTTGATTGTTGAAACAGTATACAGAAATGTACGTATTATCGTACTAAACATTTAAAGCAATAGATTTCTCCCATTTAATGTTATTCCATGATATCTTTCTGAGTGATGCCATCCAAATATTAAATTGAACCTGTTTTTCTTCTTAAATTTTTCTTCCTCTTGTCTCTCCTTCACTAAAATAGGTGAAAACATGGCACTTAGATCCTGTCAGAAGTAGTAGTCCTGGTCACATGGTCAATAATGTCTTGGGAGTTCTGATGATTAGTATTGATATCCCTCTCAATTATTATTGTAAACAATTCTCTCCTTGATCATCTATTTTTTGCACATTTTGAATTATTTGTCAAAAGTATCTGAGCAAGGGTGCAGGGAGTATATAAGCTTGATTCCACAAACATAAAATAGTTAAGAAATTTGACCTTCAGCTTAAATTGGACTGAGTGAAAGGTGTTTTGTGAGTGATGTATTTTCTTTTCAGCTCTTCATGGTCAGAATTTGATCTTGACCAACAATTGCAAATAATACAAAATTGCAAATGATAGAAGGAAAAAAATAAGGGACTGATGTCTTTTGTTTATATGTGACTATGTAATATATTTATATATATATGTTTAACCATATATTCTCTATAGAAAGTTAGTTCAATTAAAATTGACAAGTTATATTTTTGTTGTTCTAATTTGTGTTATAATGTATTTGTTTTATTGAATTGAAAACTGTTTTGTCAAAAAAGTAAAGTGTTTTGATCAATGAAGGAATGTAACTTTCAAATACAGTGGTTAATGTTAACCATTAAGAGATTTTTTTTTTATGACTGTCCTATACTCAATGTTTTTCTTGAACCTTTACCAGTATGATGTGTCTGATTGCCTTGTCTAAGCTCAGGTGAGCTTTTCTGCCCTTTTTATCCATTGTTCGTCATCATCATACATTTTATATAAAAAATGGTCTGCTCCTTCAAATTTCAGTGATATTGTCATGGAACTTTTATACTCCTTTATACATATTGTCATTGACTTATGACTTTTTGTTTTCCAAAAACAAATAATTTCCTGTAATCATATCTGAGATTCCAGAAAAGTAAAACTTTGATTATTAATTCATCTTGAATTCTATTTTCCTGAAATCTATTTTAATGCTCCCAAAAAGATTTCGGGGGAGCATATAGTTGTCACTTTTGTCCATCTGTCCTGTCAGTCCAGCCTTTGTCTGGAGCATAGCTCTTAAACTTTTTGATATATTTTCATGATATTGGGTACAACTGATAAGCGCTATGAGATTGTGTGCAGTGCACAATAACCATAACTCTTGGTCAATAATACCCAGAGTTATCTCCCCTTTAACAGAAAACCTTCACATACGCTTGTCTGGATCTGGAGCATAACTTTTAAAATATTTTGCTACATTTGGTATAATCAGAATTATCTCCCCTTTGAAAGAAAAACTTAACTATTACATTCAGTACAAATGGTGAGCACTATAAGACAGTGTGCAGTGTACAAGAACCACAACTCTTGGTCAACTAAATGCAGAATTATCTCCCCATTAAAAGAAAAACTTAGTCGTTTTGTCACACATGCTTTTCAGGAGCATAACTTTTAAGATATTTTTATGACGTTTGATACAAATGATGAGCACCATGAGACCTTGTGCAGTGCACATGAACTGAAAGAACCACTGAACCAATTTCATTCAAACTTGTCAGGAAGTATCCCTAGGGTCAAAAATAGGTTACTCATTTTTGGGTCAAAGTTCAACACTATAGCAAATTATAAACTTTTTGCATTTTTGACTACATGTCCTAAACCACTTGACCAATTTCATCCAAACTTGGTAGATGTCATCCCTTTGGGAAGGGAGTTCAAATTTGTTCAAACTATGAGTCTCTGCCCAGCTTTAGGGTCCAAGAGGCGGAAAATTTGACAAAATATCAAAAATTGTCTTTTAATAAACTAGATGGCCTAGAGCTTAATGCTTTGATATATATTGTAACTTTAGGGCACCGGGAACCAAGTTTGTCCAAGGCGTGACCCTGGGGTCAAAAATAGGTTGCACGTTTTGAGGTCAAAGTTCAACACTACATGTATTTATATAGCAAACATGTTACCTTCACATTTTTGACTTCTTGTCCAAAGCAACTGGACCAATTTCATCAAAACTTGGAAGAGGTCATCCCTAGGGGAAGGGAGTTCAGATTTGTTCGTATGATGGGGCACAGCACTCAGGGGCACCACTTTAGGGGCCATTATGGGTAACATTTGACAAAATACCAAAATCTTCAAATAAACTAGAAAGCCTAAAGCCTAATGCTTTGGTTTGTAGTAACTTTAGGAATAGAGAACCAAGTTTGTTCAAGGCGTGACACTGGGGTAAAAAAAATGTAACACATTTTGAGGTCAAAGTTCAACACTATATATAAATAGCAAATATGATACTTTCGCACACTTCAGGACCAATTTCATCATAACTTTGTAGATGTCATCCTTGGGGGAAGTGAGTTCAGATTTGTTCAAATGACAGGGCTCAGTACCCAGGGAGGGTCACTTGGGGGCCCAAATTGGGAATATTTGATAAAAATTTAAAATCATCTTATAAACTAGAAGACCTAGTGCTTAATGCTTTGGTTTAAAATAACCATAGGACACGGAGAACCAACTTTGTTCAAGGCATGATCATAGGGTCAATTGTTTTCAAATACCAACAATTTACATATAGGCCCACTTAATCCAGATGGATGTTAAGGCCAAATTGGCCTCTTGTTTTTCTGGTCTCTTTGGTGGTCTTTATAGTAAGGTTTGACTGCAATGCGGAGAATATTTTGACAAAGTTTCAAGGTCACAGGGGTCAAAACTCGAGGTCCTAACACTCCGGAAGCCTTTTAAAATGCCAATTTTTTTTCTCAAAAATATATGTTGTATATACATACATGTATGTATTAGAAGTTGTACAAAAAATAATGCAAGGAAAATTTTGATAGTTTCAAGGTTGCAGGGTCAAATGTAAAGGTCACTGATACTTGGAAATGTTAATTTTCTCTAAAACAGTAGACCTTTTGTACAGACAAATATATTAGGGAGTTAATTGTAAAACAAATTTAAAGCATATTCAAAATTTTCTTGAAAAAGGTAGACTTTTTGTATACACATGCTCATTAGACAGTTGTAGAAAATAATGCAAAGAATATTTTGAGGGTCTGCCACAACTTATTTCAAGTTTTCTATTCAGTGGTCTACAATAACTATACCTCTGAACATGACTACTGTTTAAATATATTCAAGCTAATTAAAACTCAGGTGACCGTTAATATAAGGCCCTTTGGGTTGATTATTTCAATGGCAAGGTCGCAGGTTTGATCCCGGCAATGTTACACCTTAGATAAGAATTAAGAAATATTGCTTAGCACTTTTCATTCTGGGAAGAAAAACTGGTTGTCTTGGTGTCAAGATTAATGGGATCAAGTTAAGCATTGTGTCATTGTGTTTGCTAGTGAAATATTTCAGTGAGAAAGTTGTCATCAGTGTACACGGTCGAATGCTTGACAACATCTCTCTATGATTTATACTTGTGTTGAAAGGGACATTAGACCTCAATAGAAAAAAAAGTCAAAACAAGGTCACTGATACAATAAATGAATTATGAACCAGTTCTACATAGTAGTTAAATTGTTTAAAGGAAATATTGACTCTCTTATCAGTAAATTATTTTTAGGGCAATATGCATACATAACTTCATTGAATAATCTTTTGTTTTCCCATCCCGTTTTATGCATATCAGATTTGTTATCTGTGGAAAGTTTGGTGGATGGGATGGCTACTTGTTGTTAATGCAGACTTAGTGGCCCGTTTTCACATAGAATCTCTTTGTTATTTGTGAAGCTTCAACTATCATTCTACTAGGATTACAAAATATGGTATATATTGTACACAGATATGGTAAAGTGTTGTATTCTAGAATAATGTTACTTTTTCTGTTCCATGAAATTGGGAGAGCTTTGTCCATCCTTCCGGCCCTCCTGTCCGTCCACCCTTCGTCTGGTGTAGCTCTTTAACTATTTGATACATTTTCATGATATTGGGTACAAATGATAAGCACTTTGAGACGGTGTGCGGTGCACAATAACCATAACTCTTGGTTAATTATACCCAGAGTTATCTCCCCTTTAACAGAAAAACTTTACATACACTTGTCCGGAGCAGAACTTTAAAAATATTTTGCTACATTTGGTACAAATGATGAGCACTATGAGACGGTGTGCAGTGCACAAGAACAACAATTCTTGGTCACCTATACACAGATTTATCTCCCATTTAACACAAAAACTTACTTATTCTTTCACATATGCTTGCCTGGAGCATAACTTTTAAAATATTTAAGATATTTTTATTACATTTGGTACAAATGATAAGTACTATGAGACTCTTGGTCAAATATATGCAGAGTTATCCCCCCTTTAAAAAAAACTTTATCATTTTGTCACACATGCTTGTCTGGAGCATAACTTTTAAACTGTTTGATACATTTTCATGATATTGGGTAAAAATGATAAGCACTATGAAATGATGTGCAATGCGCAAGAACAACAACAGTTGGTCAACGAAACTGAGAGTTATCTCCCCTTTCACACAAAAACTTACTTATTCTTTCACATATGCTTGTCCAGAGCAATAATTTTGACACACATGCTTGTCCCGAGCATAACTTTTAAAATATTTAAAATATTTGGTACAAATTATGAGACGGTGTGCAGTGCACAAGATTCACGACTCTTGGTCAAATATATGCAGTTTTTTTCTCCCCTTTAAAAAAAACTTTATCATTTTGTCACACTTGCTTGTCTGGAGCATCACTTTTAAACTGTTTGATACATTTTCATGATATTGTTGGTACAAATGATAAGCACTATGTAACAGAGTGCAATGCGCAAGAACAATAACTCTTGGTCAACGAAACTGAGAGTTATCTCCCCTTTAACACAAAAACTTACTTATTCTTTCACATATGCTTGTCCAGAGCAATCATTTTGACACACATGCTTGTCCAGATCATAACTTTTAAAATATTTAAACTATTTGGTACAAATTATGAGACGGTGTGCAGTGCACAAGAACCACGACTCTTGGTCAACTATATCCAGAGATCTTTTAAAATTTGACTAAATAAAACTTGATAAACAGGTTAAGGATATTTAGGTGACATGTAGTATGCAAGAACCACACCTCTTGTTTCTTACAAGCAGAGTTATTGCCCTTTTAGATAAAGAGTTTTCTTTTTCTGCCATTAAATTGTCTACGTAGGGAATTTTTGCTAACCCTAAGCACAAGGGCAGGTGTTTCAAAAATAACCATTGCCATATTTACCTAGTTGTACAAGTAGCCTCTAATAGGTAAAAATTTATTTACCTGTATTGACAAAACATATCTCCTATGTCAATCATATTTTGGGAAGCATCCATCACTTCCTGTGATTCACTTGTTTAGTTAAAAATCCAAACGATGGTAACATCGATTCTCAATAGACTCCTATGATAGAATATATATGACCTTTATAAATGGCTTCCTAACTTTGGTTTATAGAGGTCTTGTCTATTTTAAAATCATCATCTCATTTTCTTTTGAGCTTCCATTGATTGAGGTTGATTGGTAGCTTGACCTGGTCAATGATCTCTCGCACAGAGTATTATTTTTACCTCTTTTTAGTCCATCTGGACTTTTCTTATACAAATTCCATTCCTCATCCGTCCGCTGTAAACTTCTTTAAATTCTTCTCCCAAACCACTGGACCAATTTCATCCAAACTTGGTAGGAAGTATCCTGAGGGGTAGGGGAATCAGATTTGTTCAAATGAAAGGTTTGGCCCCCAGGGGGTGCCAAATAGGGAAAATTTGACAAAATTTCAAAAATCTTATTACTGTAACTTGATAGCTTTGAGTTTAATGCTGTGTCATTTAGTAACTTTTGGGCATTGAGAACCAAGTTTGTTTAAGGCATGACCCTTTGGTCAAAAATAGGTTACACATTTTGGGGTCAAAGTTTAACACTATACATATATAACAAATATGTTTTCATATTTTTGACTTCTTGTCCAAAACTATTGGATCAATTTCATCCATGGGAAGGGATTCAGATTTGTACAAATGAAGGGGCTTAGCCTAAAGGGGGAACCTCTAGGGGGCCAAAAGGGGGGAAATTTGACAAATTTTTAAAAAAAAAAAAACCTAATAAACTAGAAGGCCTATGGCTTAATGCTTTGGTGTTGTAGCTTTAGGGCATAAAGAACAAAATTTGTAAAAGGCATGATTGTAGGGTAAAAGTTATTCAAATCCAACAAATTACTTGTTGGCCTATTTCAACCAGATGAATGTTAATAGGCCTCTTGTTTTCTTAATTGGTGAAAAGGCATTAAATATTTTGAGCTATGGTCATGCTACATTGTTTCTAATGAAAACTTTGACTCTATTATACAGAGTTTATTTGATACCAGTTGTCCTAAGCTTGAGTTTTACCATCCCATTCTTCCATGTTGATTCTGGTTTACACTGTTCAAATGTGTGCAAAAAATTGGATGTGTTATTGAAAGTTATGAGTCATTTGAAGACTTGGGTAATGGTAAGGCAAACCCGTAAAGTTAAGTATTACCTGAGATGAATAGTAAGTCTTCATAATTAATTCCCTAAATTTAACTTAGAAATCCAAAGAGTTCCTAATGTTAGCCCTAAAATATTGAAAAATTGGTTATCAGATTTGTTAAAATGTAGGGCTCAGTCTTTTTAGGGGCCCAAAAAGAGGGAACATTTGACACACATTTTTAGTCCATCTGGACCAAAGATCCAAGGTGGACTTTCTCATACAAATCCCATCTGTCGTTAACTTTTCACATTTTCAACTTCTCCAAAAACATTAAACCAATTTCATTCAAACTTGGTAGAAAGTATCCCAATGGGAAGAGGATTCAGATTTGTTCAAATGAAGGGGCTGGACTCCCAAGGGGCCAAAAAGGGAAACATTTGACAAAGTTAAAAAAAAAATCATCTTTTAATAAACTACAAAGCCTAGAGTTTACAGGCCTGACCCTGGGGTCAAAGAAGATTGCACGTTCAACACTATATATAGCAAATATGTTAACTTTTCACATTTTCTACTTATCCAAAACTACTGGACCAATTTCGTCCAAACTTGGTACAAGACATCCCTAGGTGAAGGGGGTTCAGATTTGTTCAAATGAGGGGGCACCACTTTGGAGGTCCAAATGTCAAAATTTCAAAAATCTTATAGACAAGATGGCCTAGAGATTTATGCTTGGATATCATATGTAGTAACTTAAGACATAGAGAACCAAGTTTGTTCAAGGCATGAACTTTGGGTCAAAAGTTTTCAAATGCCTATTTCATCTAGATTGACATTGAGGCCCAATGGACCTCTTGTTCCAAATTCTACTGGAAATGCCTGGTTAGCTTCACGAAACTCTTGGCAGATGAGCATTACATGAAACAAAGCAACACCAAGTTAACAAGCTTTGTGGTTAAGAACCTTAAGAAATGGTGCACATCTTCAATCTGCGATGTTGGACACTAGTCTGATGACTAGTTGGTTCAGACTTGAAGTGAAATTTTCTTTAATTCTGCTATATATTGTACAACAGGATATCTTATTTTGCTTGTTCGGACTAATGCTTGAAAAACTTAAGTGTGCAGACTGCATCTTTTCTCCAGAGACTTCAAAGTATCTTTAATGGATATTGTGTGATGGCTTGATGTTCCTGAATAAAAGTTTAGGTCATCATGTGTTTCTAAGATGGCCACCATGGTGGCAATTTTGAAAAGCTTGAGATATCTATATCTCGTGATCTAATTAAACAAGCCATTTACACGTGACTTTCAAATATTTCATATGTGCAAATTTCTTGTTTTGTACACATGAATAGTGTTGGGCACAAATAAATCCAAGATAGCTGCTTTGCAGTCCTCTTTGAAAGCTTGTTTTAGCTTATCCTTTCCCAAGTGGTAGGAACATGGGCCTTTGACTTTTCTAAAACCTGTGGGCAAATTGCAACCATACTTTGTAAGAAGCATGTTTGGGTCAGGGGATTCTCATGTGCTCAAGTGATAAGACTTGGCCCCAAGAGGTGCCACAAGAGGATCAAATGGAAATTAAAAAGAGTATGTGATGCTTGAATGCATATTTACATAGGGGAAGGGAGAACCAAGTTTTTTCAGTAAACCTAGGGTTTAAAATATGTTCCATATTTTGGGGTTAAAGTTCAATACTTTTGAGTGACAAAAACAAATACAAATGAACATGTTAGTTGACTTTTTCTCATTCTTTTAATTTTCCACAACCACTTGACCCATTTCAACTAAACTTAGTGGTAGGAATTCTTGGGGAAGGGGAATTCAGATTTATTCATAAGATATGAGGATTGGCTCCCAAAGGGCACCACTATGATTGATCAAATGGGGATAAATTTAACAACATTTCTAAAATGTTATTTATTAGAAGACCTATTCATCTTATGCTTGCATAAGTATTAATTTTGGGACATTGACAAACACATTTTGTTCATTGTGCGACCCTGAGTAGGACACTTCACACTTCCTAGGGTTTAAGGGATTCAGATTTGTTCAAATGATAGACCCTGCTCCACTAACAACAAGCATGGCCATATGGGGGTAAAGTAGATCAGAAGACTTACAGCTTAAGGTGAGCACTTCAAGGCCTGTTTGACCTTCTATTAATAATATTTTAATGATTATGAATGTAATCTTGCGGTTACAGAATAATTAATGTGAATTTTAGGCCCCATGTCCATAGGGTCGAAAATAATTGGTACAATATGGAGATCAAAAACCAAATGGAATTAAATTGATGTTGCAACTGGATGGATATAAAGGTCAATTATGGTTTTCTTGTGATTTGTTGCTTCAACCATTAAGGTGGAAAAGGCATATCATTCCTTGGAATGCTCATATATTGTTATTAGTCCACCTGGATTAACTCAAAGTGGACTTTTGCTATATCAATCTGTTCTGTGTCTGTCTGTTGTCAACTTCTCTAAAACCACTCTGGCAGTTTTAACAAAACTTGCTGTGCAAGTTCTTCTCGTGGTCCAATTTCAGATTTGTATCTTAAGTTACTGGACTCCATCAAATGGAAAGACAGATTTTCGACTTCATGTCGGGAACTTTTGGTCAGATTTTTCTTGGGCTTCTCCAAAACATTTTGAGCAATTTTGACAAAACTTGGTAGGAAAAATCTCAAGGGGAAGGGGATTCAGGATTGTTGAAATGATGTGCCTTGCCCTCTAGAGGGCACCACTAGGGGTTCAAATTTTGGAAAATTCACAAAACTTCAAACATCTAATAAATAAGAATATGTAAAGCTTAATGCTTGCACGCATAGCAACCTGTGGGCATGGAGAGGTTTGTGTGCCTTTGGATACATTTTAAGGGTCAATGTTTAACACTATAGCAAATATGTTATCTTTTCAAATTTTAACAATATAGTATAAATGTTGATATTTAATGTCAAATTAACATACATTCAATTATTTTCACTTATCTCAAATAAATGAAATTGAATTGAACCTATATTTAAAATGAACATATCATTTTGTTGGGCGGGGGATATACAAATGGGTTCTGTCTATCCGTCCCAAGTGTTTCTGGAGAATTTCTCAAAAACTGTTCAAGAAAACTTCACGAAACCCTACATATCGATCTAGTGGTCTAGTAGTGCCTTTTGCTATGCAGGAGTTTTCTTTTCAATATTTTTCCTGTCATCATGGAAACAAAAGGCTAAAGTTGCTAAATTTACATTTTCCAGGCTTTTCTCCAAAACCTTTCAAGAAAATGTCACAAACTCTATGCAAATCATCCTAGTGGTATAGTAGTGCCATTTGCTCTGCAAGAGTTTTCATTTTCAATGTTTTTCTGTTACCATGGAAACAAAGGGCCAAAATTGCTAAATTTACCATTTATGGATATCTCCAAAACTGTTCAAAAAACTTCACGGAACTTTGTCTGCACATCAATCTACTGATTATTATTGCTTTTTATCCCCCTGGGGGACATAGCTGCACTGTCTGGCCTTTGCTTGTCCGGATGATAACTTAAAAATGAATGGTCACACAAGGTTCAAACTTGGTTTGTCATTTGCCCTAGGGAGTGCACAGAACCCTATTGATTTTAGGGGTGATCTGCCACCATTGCTAAAAATAGAATTTTGCCTATATTTGGCTTGTCCAGATGATAACTTGAAAACGAATGGTCACACAAGTTCGAATTTGGTGTGCAGGTTTAGGGGATGTACAGAACCTTAGTGATTAAGGGTTCCCTTTGGTCAGCCAAAGGCCAATGTCACTATTGCTCAAAATATAATTTTGCTTATATGTGGCTTCTCCGGATGGTAACTTTAAAACGAATGATCACATTACGTTCCAACTTGGCCTTCTTGGCCGCCCTTCTTAAATACCGGTAATTACATGACAATGATGCAATGATGTATCAAAAACAAATGCT
>JAUMGZ010108107.1:0-17602 GCA_032359645.1 Pododesmus macrochisma
CCATTCAGGTGTGACTGGTTACCTAAAAACTTCAATACTGTCCAGTGATCAGCTATGAGGTAAAAGATGCAACAGCATATGAAATTGTTCATAACATTTTTATCTTGCAAAATGAAATATTCATATTAAACTGCAATAATAATCTAGAGTTTCTAAAGGGGTACATAACATTTTATTCACAAAATAAGTAGTTTTAGTGACATTATTCAATCAATCACCTCAGCTGGTCACTACTTGTTCTTCTTATCAAACTGAAATCCTCAGGTAACCAGTCACACCTGAGTGAGTAGTCAGTGATATCTATGAGAGGCATTGCACTGGACAACAGGTAAAATACATGACCCATCTGCTTGAGCTGTCACACAGTAAAATTGCACAAGAGCAGCTGACCTATGACTTAGGTAGCTGTTTCACCACTGTAATACGTTTTATGTTCTTTCTACTCTTAGATGTTGGTGGTGTTTTGGATTTCATGAGTTATCTGTCCCTCTGATTCAAATGTCATTTTCCTTACTCCACATAATTATAACACACTAACGATACTTAAGGTATATACAATGACATTCAGATTAACACAAACGAGTATAAATATTGTAGTAATCATTTTATTGGTGACATAAAACATTAGTACAAGCATATTGAATCAATACTTCCTGTAACATTCATTCAGTAAAATATTCTTGCATTCTATACATATATACAGGCAAGTGCAACCATTTTACACCACTGTACCACCACTGAACCACCAACAACAACATACACCAGGGACAACTATATGTTGGTTGAATGGCATCGTAAAACTTGGTCGATAACATTCTTGACAGTGTCACTGGCATCACCTTTGACAGTAACAAAGCTATGTCATCATCATGGATGACAGTATCAAATCTGTGTCACTGTCATGCTTGACCGTATTAAAACTGTGTTACCAGAATGTTAGATAGTCAACATCTCTGACCAATTTCAATTGCATGCATGGAATCGTAGTACACTGTACCAGAATTGGTCGAGATGTTGAGATTTTTTTAACAGTAAATCTATGTCTCCATCCTGTTTGACAGTTAAACTGTGTCACCATCATGCTTGACACAACAATTCTTTGTCATGAAAGCCATTTTGTTTCAATACAGTGTTTTATTTACCATTATAGCTCTAAGACCTTTGAGGTTTTCTACTGCAAAAAAATAATTTTTTATATAGCACTGATATCTTAAGATAAAATCTCAATTCATAGCATTTTAACAAGAATTCTATTATAAAAAATTTCATATTTTAAAATTGTTTAGTCTCCACTCTCCATTATTTAATAATTACAAAATAAATTTTATAGTATCATTACATTCATGGTATTAACAATTCTATTTACAGTAACTGGCCTTTTATATTAAAAAAAAAAATCAACTTAAAAGATTTGAAAATTTTCTCACTAAAGTATACTAGCTCCTCCTGTATTCATCTTTAATAAAAGTAACAAGTAAACTCATGTTGTTTATAATAGACTCATCTTCAATCATATATGGGCATATCTTATTTTCAACAAATTCTTTGTCAAATTACAAAGTTTCTTTATATATAAATTCTACCATTTTATTTGCAATAAACCATCAAGAGAACAGCCATGTATGAACCATTAGTTGTCAGTAGTTTCTACCAAATCAAACTGCTGGTTAATAATGTCTAGTAAATAATACATAGCACTTTTGGGTTTTGTTAATCATATATTAAAAAGCTTGTTAAATGATAATTTAATTACATGACAATTTGTCTTTAGTAAAGGTAAGTTTGTGCAATGTTTGTCTATGCATGTCTTCAGGACAGTAGTGTCACCACCACAAAGCTCATGTACGAACATTTCTGCTCAAATTTTATACATGTAGCTTTAATTAAACTAAAAGTTGATCAGAAGAATAATTAATTTACACAATCAATGCCCCACCGCTGTCTTCTGTAATTAGGTTTCATTGGAAGCTCAATATAGTTCCCAACATAATCGTAAAGTCTACCAGTAGAATAACTACAAAATAAACTTGCATTTGATGAAAAAGTAATTACTGATTTAAACGAACATCGATCCACCCCTTAAAAAGATCTAAAACTTATAATGAGAGAATTTATAACGACTTCATTACGTCTTGTCTGCAATTTATTCTTAAACACACTGTTTCTGTACTTCTGTAATTAACTAATTGTATATTTATAGGCTGTTTGCTAGCGAGCCATTATTACAACAACTTTCAAACAAATGCAGTCTGCAGTCACTGCATGACTACAGGTAATTCTGATGCAAAACATGTCAAGTTCTAAATTTATTCAAACTGTCTTTGCACAGGTAAAAACAGAAATAGGCAAATCATGTGTCTGCTACATAGCTACTATTTAAACTTAGATATTATATAATTTCATAGAAATAAAAACGAGAGCATTTTAAGAATTATATAAATAAATATTAATGTGAATTTTGTGTATATAAATAAATAAAGATTCTATACATATATAGAGTAATTTATTAATACATGTACATGGTCTGATACATGGTCTTTACTGCGTGTAGTTGTTAAGTTACAGACCTGTACAAAATGTATGTCTTAGATAACACAAGTGAAAAACTTAAGCTTACAACAATGTCTCTCGTGCAAGAGAGATAAAGAACAGAAAGTTCAAGGCCACCAAGGACAAATATTTCTAAAAAAAAAAAAATTATACCAAGAAAATAATTTTTTCATGAAAACTGAAGCAAGAAAGGAATGAAAAAGAATTACACATAGCAAGTGATAGTATTCAACTTGTCCCAAGATGAAAACACAGAATTAACCTTTACAATATAGCACTTTAATATAAAGTTCTGTAAATCTAACTTTGTAGAAATGTACCCACACCTAGTACTGTTGCACAGTATAGAAAAATAAGCTTTTGATGAATCATGAAGCGGAAACTAAAATTGCAATTCCAAGAAGAAAATAAATATACAGAGTTATGTCAACATTGTAAAGTAAACAGCCAGTGATCTAACAAGCATGATTTACAACTTCAAAACACGATTCAATGTTCAACCACTTCATGTGTAACACAGGCATATAATATTCATAATCCAATATTGGACAAATCTCTCTGGTATTAATCATATAAAGTATAGCAGCAAACAATGTGTACAAATACTCTTGAAGTAGCCCACTAGAGCTGTGGAGTATGTATGCATCATGTTTACACAGTAGTTGTACTATGGTACAGAATAAAATAATGTTTTTTTTATTACCTATTATTTTTTTTTATGATTCAACAAAAATTGTATGCTCTATAATTGAAAAATTGTCATTATTAAAAAAATCAGAAACATTTCAAAAATGTTATTGTTTTATTCAATATGATTAAAAATTGAGCGTCAAATTATAACCAATGTTTAATAGTATACAGGATTTTTGTTTACAATCATATATACATTTAGATTTGATAAATGTTTATAGCACTATAGACAGCAATATGAACTTTGTTTAGTCATACATCAAGGTGTAACCCCTATACAGTAATGTTTACAATGAAAATCCACAATTCAGGGAATTTATTATTTTTGATAATTACTTAAAATAGACTACCATTATATAAATATAGTGTTACAGAAGATAATCTAATTTAGAACTTAGTCAAGGTGTATAGAGAACACCAACAGTTGTGTTTATAATCAAAATCTACCAAGTCTAGACTCAAGTTTATATGCATCAAAATTGTGTGTTAGGAAATGTCAGCCAAAGAGATCATTTGATGTATTCACAGAAAAGAAAGATAATCTACTGTATTCACAGAAAGATAAAATCAACTGTTTCTAGTAAATTAACAATAAGCTTCCAAAAGTTTACAATTCTCATTGAAGTGAAAAGAGTTTTCAGCGTATTGGTGTAGAGGATAGCATTACTGAACTTACATACATAATATCTTATAAAGCATACAAAATAATACTGGTGATACAGGATCAACTATTCATACTCATAGGAACATTTCTGGATTATTACTGATAATTAAACAATGGATCAACGAAGCACTGTCATTAATACCGAAACACTGTCATTAATACAGCACTGTATATAAAAATGCTGTATATCAGTAGAGGCTTTATATATCACAGGATCTGACAGTACTGACCGCAGTACCACACAACTGACCATGGTTCCACACAACTGACCACAGTTCTCCACAGCCTCGATGGCACTATTAACATGTTACAATTTCAGTGCATTTATTTAAGTAAACTGTAAATTCGTTCATCCATGATAGTGTTTTAATTGATACGTGCTATAAGATACAGTTTGTTTATAAGTTGTTCGGCCAGTGATATACATAGTAACCACGACCTCTACACAGAGTATATATATACTATCTATGATTGTCTGTAGGATTATGTTGTTAAACAGCATCAAAATTACTTTTTGTGTCGCAACATTATAAATATGTTTTTTAACAAGTAGCACTGGAAATGGTTTGTTTACCCCACGGTAGAAATGTAGATACTTTGTTGGATTGGGGCACACAGTGGAACTGTACCACATGTTTCCAATGTTATGAGGAACATGTTGGAACTGTGCCACTTACTTGGGTAGACATTCAGGTGCGCACCAGTCTTTTATCTGAGCTGGGTACACATTCGGGTGTGCACCAGTCTTTTATCTGAGCTGGGTACACATTCAGGTGTGCACCAGTCGTCTATCTGAGCTTGGTAGACATTCAGGTGTGCACCAGTCTTTTATCTGAGCTGGGTACACAATTGGAACTACCGTTCCTTAGTCTGATGAACTGTTCTGGAACAGTCCTACCCTATCTACCAGTCAAGACACTCCAAGAGGCAAAAGTAAGATATTCCACACGGAGATCGCCATTGCCTGTTCCCGAGCCATAATCTCTTTCGTACCTCACCGGGATAACTCTTGTATCCTTGGATATTCAGTCATTTATATGAAGCCATGGAAAGCACAGGAACCCATGGCAGACATCCAATATTGTAATGTAAGGACTGGATCAAGTCTGCCACACAGCATGGAAATTCTGATGAATTTTGAGAAGGTTGGAACCAAAGTATTCGCCTTCTTTATTCATCCCTCACCCCGGGGCTTGAATTGTTGCTGTGAAAATACCATGGTAGGATAATAACTACCAATGATAATCATCTTTAGACGCACAACCTACAAGGATGTTGTCACGACGATGGAGGAGGGGGCTGTGATTGCCGGGGTTGGGAAAGCTTGGCGAGTGTCTCTTGGCTAGCAGCAGATTTCAGAATAGAATTTTCATACTCGAGTTGACTGTTCTTTTCTATTAACTCCTTAATTTGTTCTTTAAGAACCTCCACCTCTTCTCTCACTGTGTACATCAAGTGACTCTTCACCAGGTCCTGGAAGTATACAAAATAAAGAAAAGATTAACATTTACTAATATCTATATAATATCAGACAAAGTAATCATAGTTCATGCCGTTACAGAGTTTCATTCAACAAAGGCTATCACATTAGGGATATGGCTTAACGGCAGTGTACAATTGTGTGCTGTAGTAATGTGAAAAAGAATACTGTACTTGCACTGAGGCCTGCACATATATTTCTATATGCTGGAACAAATTGCCCAATAAAATTGTGTGAAGTGCCCGTTTTTATTCAAAAGTGAATACATTTTTGAAAAGTTAGTCATCTACAGTTGTATATCTTATATATAAACTGCCACTGAACAAAAACATCCGGTGTTGATCAGGCTACCCTAGTTACACCACCCCCACCATCACCTAACACCATCCCCACAATCACACTACATAACCGTACACCCCCCTCAATCACCCTACAGGACCTCACCATCACCTTACACCACCCCCACTTTGTCTATATAATGTATGATAGTCTAAGTCGCATACACATTGATTAAGTACGGTTGTCTATATAATGTATAATAGTCTAAGTCGCATACTCATAACTAAATATTGTTGTCTCTATACTGTACTAATTAACAAATTAGGATCATATTAAGAAACCTACACTAAAACTACCACAAGACATTGTGTATAACTGTTACTTAACAGAATCCACCCTTTTTTCTCTCCAACACGATAGTACTGGAGACATTGTGTATACCTGTTACTTAACAGAATCCACCTTTTTTTTTTCTCCAACACGATAGTACTGGAGACGATAGTACTGAGACACGATAGTACTGGAGACACGATAACTATTTTGACTAACCTGATGCATGATTACACATGAAGTGATTTGATATTTTATCCATGTAGTATATCTCTAACTCTGTTGTAACATCAATTACCATAATCTCAGAGCATAGAACATAAAACACAGCTCGGGTTTTTATAGTTAATATATATCCAGACTTGAATCTCTCCTCAACTTATCTTTTTTTACTACTACTACAAACACGATAACGTTTGTAGAAATAGCTTGTTTATGGCGCGGACTGCTTAAAAATAGATTCAAAGACAAGATAAATGTAAACACAGGTTTTCAAGCTGTTAAAAGTTTTAAAATAACCATTTCCAAGTTATATTTTAGATTTATAGTAAATATCAGTATGAATACACATTACGGTAGAAACCCTACTTAGCTTGATCTTACCACGAAACATAAAACCCTTTTCTTGATTCTTAAATAGGCTCTATCACTTTGATGCATATTCGTATCACTCACATCAAAACATATTTAATTGTTTTCAACTTTGACGTTTTTCCCACCCAAATTTCTAACAAAAAAAACAAGAGGCCCATTAGGCCTTTAATTTCTATTTGGTTGAAAGAGTGGAAAGTTAATGACGGTCAGAACTTGTCATGAAAAAGTTCACCTTGGACCTTTGGTTTAAATATACTTAATTTTGTGTGTGTGGAAATATATATACCCTGATAAAGAATTTTTTTTATGAAAAGACCAACTAATTAACACTAACAGTGATCACTCAATCAATCAATCAATTAATCAATCAATCAATCAATCAATCAATCAATCAATCAATCAATCAATCACTCACACACTCACTCACTCACTCACTCTCACTATCAGTGATTTCATTTTTGTATTTGGTACAACCTTGATTACTTTTGGTTTCACCGAGCTCTGCACTTATTTAATTTTCCTTTTTTTAAATTTCATAATGAACTGAATTCAAATCATTTTTCTTTCCAAGCACAACCCTAGCATAGTGTCTTAGCGATGATCAGTCCAAACAGGAAGATGCAAGAGTGATGTTGACTTGTCTTTACACATATTTTGTGAAAGGCTTATATTAAAAGTGTTCAACCTTATCCCCCATTAGTCACTGTTAAAACAAACACGGGGAAATGAGTTAGGCTTAGATAACTTAAGGGTCATGTTGACATTGGGAAAGTTAAATAAAAGTCATCTGAGATTGCCAATCAAATAACCCTAAGTCAATGACATGATTGGCATATTGTTTTGCGATAATTAAATCAGTTGCTAACAAACATCACAAGAGTTATAATATTGATCCGCTACCGACTTCTGAAGAATACTTCAGCCCACATTATCTCTACTCTGTCTGTTTTAGCTACGTTGTAATTGGTTCTGCTAAAACCTTCAACAATAGTTTGCAATTTTGAAATAAGCACTCATCTAGAACCTTCTGTATTTCACAATTACTTAGAAACAACTCCCCTTCCACAGTGAATAGACTATTTATACTTTCAGTTCTAGGACTTCTGTGGAATAGTGGGCGTTACCCAGGATTTTACCAAATCTATAAATATTTTAACGATGGGATGAGGTTTTTGTATTGAATTGACCATCAACAGCCTCACAGAGTAAATAAGACTACATAGAAAACATCTGTACTGCATTGATATCACTCGTCAGTAAAGACATCAATACTTCACTACATCCCATTAACAAACACATCAGTACTGACATTACATCACCACATATCCCATCATGCAGCAACAAAAGACAAGTTCATTTTCACGATGCTCAGTTCCATGTGTAAATTTACAAATTGTGCATTGATTGACTGACGTAAATATTGGTTGATACAAAGCTCTGTAACAGGATGCTGAGGCTATTTATAGACATGATGCACCAAGACTCCCTGGGCGTGGTGTTTCAGTCATCTTCACAACTGCACCAGATATTTACCACCAGCTAGCACAGGTAGAAATCATGTTCATCTAATGCACATGAAAAACTTCACATGGATTTCATCATCAAAGACTCAATCATGCAACAGTTGATGCTTAGACAATTTTCTGTATCAATGCACACCAAGTTCTGGCAACAGAAAGACTGTTACAACTAAATAGTAACACCTATCCTTTTAATTTGTAGTACCAAAAATAGTTTGGGGGCACAGAAATGGTACAAGACGGGGAGGGCAGATCTAAAGTATTATATCACATGAGGATTACGGGAAAGATAAAATCAGGTTTTTTTTATGGTTTTTGTTGTTGTTGTTTACTTGGTGATGTACGTGCTAGTATGTGCATGTACTTACTAACACAACTGCACTATCACTATCTAGTTTTTTTAACCTTGTGTGCATGATACAAATCAGATGAGAATTCACTTGTACAGTCACACGCAACTTACAGAGAAGTGTTTCATTAAAGTATAATTAGATGTGTTATTGTTTACATGTGTTGTGGTGGTAACCAGTACATAACACTGTAGTTTTACACATTAACAATGACAAGAGACTGCAGGCTGTGTGCATCTTTCTCATTACATCATATCAATAAGCATTACATCAAGTACAAGTTCACAACTACAATTATAGCAGCAGTTTTATGTGCTCATTGTTTGGTTACCAAAATGGTTTATCTTGTATATATATATGTGTTATATATTGAGGTACAATAATTTGATAACTTATCAAGTTTCTAAATCACTATAGCATATATATATCAACTAAGTCAACAATGTGTGTCCTAATAACAAAAGTCTTTATGTAATTGGTTCAAGGTGTATTTTCTCTATTTTTACTTGCCTCATTTTTTCTCTCTCAAATGATATATATCTTATCTGAGATCACTTTTGTTTCTTTAATTCAATTATTCAGTAGCATTAGGAAGGTTGCAGCCTTTTTTCTTTACTTAAGGGTCAGGATAGAATACTTACAATGTAATATTCAAAATGTTTGGTTACTATCTACCCGGTACTTTATTTTCCAAAATATCTAATAGATTTTCTTTTCATATTTAGCTTTTAAAATGAAAGATACTCTCTACACCTTTTTGTAAAGGGAAATTAGTTTTGAAATGCTGACCCTGTATATTTCTAGTATATTGTAGCATCATGGTTCTTGTACAGGTTGTCTCTAAATATAATATACTATCTAGTCTTGAGGTTTTTATACAATTCATTAACCTTACTTAATTTGTTTGTAGAGATATTAATGGTGTGGGACCTCTATTCTAGTGTGTTTAATGTGACTTTAAGTTCATGTACCAGGACAAAGGTCAGTTATGTCTTTGCTTTAAGGTGAATATTACATACACCCATACTGGTAAACTGTCAGATGATGAATTATTCAGACTTACCATTGCTTGTTCTATCTTGTTATCAATTGCCACGGTACTTGACCCACTGAAAAGACAGAACATATAAAAGACATAAATAAGCATGTTTGGCAGTTGACCTGGTTCATATTTAGCTGTGGCCTACACCTAACATGGAGAATGAGACATAAGCTGTCACCTCACTGCTGTTCTCAATTCATCATACACAGCCATGCCCCATATCCAACACTGGAATAAGTGCAAGACCAGCAGAATATGTATAATTAATGACAGTATCTTTACTTAATTGTTTATATATGTACATATTTCTCTGAAAGAGGAAAAATCTACACACATAAAACCTGAAACCGTCAAATTTATTGTTCTGCAATTATCATATTCTTGGATCTCAATGTTATATTAAGATTTTGTGGAGTTGTATTTTACAGTGCATGCACATTGGTCATGGTATGAAATATAGCTCCCTTTGTGATTCACTTGAAGTGGAAGAGGAATATAATTGTTCATTGAAATGTCCATATAACATTAACATCAAAGTGTCAGAGCATATAATGAATGTAAACTAAGTTGAAAGTACAATGTATATGTTGAAAGTGGTAGATGTACAGTGTGTATGTTAAGTGATACAATGTATAGATGTTGAAAGTGATACAATGTGTATGTTGAAAGTGGTAGATGTACAGTGCATTGTTGAAAGTGATACAATGTATATGTTGAAAGTAGTGCATGTTAAAAGTAGTACAATGTATATGTTAAAATTGATACAATGTATCTGTTGAAAGTAGTACAATGTATATGTATATGTTGAAAGTAGTACAATGTATATGTTAAAAGTGATACAGTGTATATGTTGAAAATACAGTGTGTATATTGTTAAAGTGATATAATTTACATTGTATATATATGCTGAAAAATACAGTGTGTGAGTGTTTGTGTATGTTGAAAGTGGTACAGTATATTAATATATAGTTGATTAATATGTAGGCCTATTATAAATCTATAAATCAAAGACACTTTTATCTGAATTGCATTTTAAAATTGTATACCCTTTAAACAAGAAGAAATAGGATCAAAATCCTTTAATTACTTAACTTAATGTAACACAACAAACTGCAGTAAACTGAAACAAGAAAACACCTGTACTCAGGTATACTGCTTACAGAAAAAGTGTTTGTCATAACACTTGAAATGAAGCAATTACAACATTCAAGTGCACGTCATAGTAATGTACAGTAAGGCTACGCTGGAGACTTTAGAATATACATTATTGATAGCACAGGTAACATCTATATCCTAACTCTCTGTATCAAGAACCGCTTCATCAGCATATTTGATGGGTTTATAGTATCCGAACCATGGTCTGTTTTCTATCAATTTACCTGTCATCATGCCAGTGTCAGCATTATTCATGTTTCCTGATCAAACGTGTATTTTTATATATAGTCTAACACGTTAGTATCAGTTCTTATCCAATGGCTTCATAATAACTGCATATCTGCATACTTGCCAACTTTTTGAAATTTTTATGGGGGAGAAAACAAGTAGCAAAATCTTAAAATGTCTCTAATACATGTACCTATATACAAGGTCCTATATGACAAAATAGTAGTGTAAACTGCCTCATTTAGGAAGCTCTGTGTAATACACTATGTTGAAGCAAGTTAATATGCAAGGTTTAGTATTCAAAAGGGAAAATTGTGTGTGAAAAATAGGGAGACTCCCTCCTAAAAAGGGAGAGTTGGCAGCTATGTATCTGATATATTTTAACCAGCGCATAATTAAATATCAGTACCTCATGTAATGAGACTCAACACTTCATCATCACAGACTGTTACAGAAATCATGTCTTACATTTAAAAATTTAGAATCAGCCATCAGCCATGTACATCTCACTTTCAAAATATAACAATATTTAAGTGATAAAAAAGAGCAAATTGGTATCCAAATCAGAACTTGGATTAAGTTTTGTTTCAAAACTAGAGTTCTCAACAGTCCATCTTGAGTGTTATAGTGTTCTAGAGAGACCAGTATAAAGACTACATGGTCCACTACAGATCAATATGCAGTGCCTCAGTACTTGTGATGTAAATGTACTGAATAAACAACAGTTCAAAGATTACACACAGAATTCTCCTAAAAGTTGTCAAAAGAGTGAAACAATATATACCTTGACATGAATAATACAAGGCCAATGGAACCTCTTCCTAGGGGTTTCCCCAGGTCATGACATGCACAGCAGCCCATAGTTGTACTGTTATACTATAATGTATCTCCACATTAATGGCGATGGTTTTGTGTAGCTATCTCTATAACATGTATCCTTGAGGTGAACGACCTCAGATTGTGCTAATATTACCAGTGCTACCTTGCGGTTACTGACACAACACAACACACCACTTTATTTTGATTCCCTAGTACTTTAATAGTAAATAAAATTTCAGGGTCTTTGACACTATAACATGCATGGGCTGTGCTACGCTGTGACCATGACACTTGGACCAAACGTTTTTATCTGGTAAACAACAGTACATCTGTCCAGCATGCCTATGATGGTAACCTTGAGGTGATTACTATACCAATAGCGAAACATTAAACAGTCAATGGTCCTACAGAGCAAACACAAAGGTGAAGGCCATTCACAGCGACCTGCAAATGAACCGCTATTTACACTCACTACACAAACAAATATGTATACTACCGTTGTGTGCTGTATTCAATAACAAGATCTGGATAGCATGTCACAAAGTTCATGTGTCAGGGTTTTTCAATGTCACATGTGTTTTCTGAATGTTTGTACCTTCACTTTTCAATGTCATGCATGTTTATCTTACTGTTTTAATATATAACTGAAGTTAAATTTACAATAGGTTATCTGTCTGCTCTCCGATTACATATAACTATCCTATTTTTTAACATATTTGCACTTAGAAAGATAAAGTATTTTTCTTTTATCATAAATCCATACATTTTTTACATGGTATATGACCCTGAAAGAGCCTTTGTGTCATTTGTTTGTGCATTATTTAGCCTACCTATGTTAATCTGAACCCATATTTGTTAACCCCTGTTTAAGCTACAGTGTAAATATGTCAAAGTCAAATGTTAACCATGGGTCATCATCTCTTATCTTAGCTTACAAGGACAGATTGACCACTACAGACAAACAATGTAAGCTTACAAGGACAGACTGACCACTACAGCAAAACAATGTGCAAGGTCATTTAAGGCTATTTATAATGTATTTAAAGTCCTAAATAAACTAACCATCACATTACACAAGCATGACCTAAGTGTCAAGGTCATTCATAACACATCAACAAGTCAACACAAAACTCAAGCCATTCAAGGTCTCATAATCAGATTTTTGGCATTAAACAATAAGGTTTTGAGTTTCAATGCTGTTTCTGAACTAACACGCAAAACCACATATTTAACTGAAATGTTAACATAATGAACACCTGAGTTAAATATAGAAGTAGAAATTGATGCATATCTGATATACAATGTAGATATGCAGTAAATTGATGAAATTGGATGTATTCATAGATGAAGTATTATAGATGTAAATCTGATGTAGATCATCTAATGTAATACTTGCTGTAATGTAATGTATATGCAGATGTTGAAATTGTCACTAATTTATTGTTTGTTTTATTAGGGTTAATTAGTTAACGGCCCTTCAACTCATGTCTATGTCATATCAAGACAGTGTTTGCTTGCAACAGTACGCACTTATGGTGACTTAATGGTACTGTCTCACCGAATATCACACTGCATCCACATTGACATGATACTTCATTTGGTCATGTTATCCTCACATGAGCCCACTAGTCCTTTTCCTACCCAGAAATGCTGAGTGCTTAGCAGGGAACAAGAAGTTCATCTACTTCTAATGTCTTAGGTTTGACAAGTCCGGGATTTGATACCTCGCCTACCAGAACATGAAGTGAATGCTCTAAGTAACCAATGAGCCATGACGCACAGTTGTCACTTAGTAGATACACATATAGATATAGTTATTGATGTATATAAATGTAAATTTAATGGATATATAGATTTTGATATATGTAAATCTGATGTAGATGTAGTAATTGATGTATATTTGATATAGATGTAAATCTGATGTAGATGTAGTAATTGATGTATATTTGATATAGATGTAATAGTGGAAGTAAATCTGATGTAGATGTAGTAATTGATGTATATTTGGTAAAGATGTAATAATTAATGGATGTAAATATGATGTAGATGTAGTAATTGATGTACATTTGGTAAAGATGTAATAATTAATGGATGTAAATCCGGTGTAGATTTAGTAATTGGTGTACATTTGATATAGATGTAAATTGATGTAAATCTGGTGTAGATGTAGTAATTGATGTATATTTGATATAGATACAATAATGGATGTAAATCTGATGTAGATGTAGTAATTGATGTATATTTGATAAAGATGTAATAATTAATGGATGTAAATATGATGTAGATGTAGTAATTGATGTATATTTGATAAAGATGTAATAACTAATGGATGTAAATCTGATATAGATACAGCTATTAACGTAAATCTAGTGTAGATGTCCATATATTAAGTAATTAATGTTAACCTGATGGATCTGTAAATGTAGATGTATTATATGATATAAACCTGATGGACCTGTAGATGTATTATTTGATGTAAATCTGATGTAAATGTAGATGTATTATTTGATGTAAATCTGATGGATCTGTAGATGTATTATTTGATGTAAATGTAGATGTATTATATGATATAAATCTGATGGATCCGTAGATACATCATTTGATGTAAATCTGATGTAAATTTAGATGTATTATTTGATAAAAACCTGATGGATCTGTAGATGTATTATTTGATGTAAATGTAGATGTATTATTTGATATAAACCTGATGGATCTGTAGATGTAGTGAATGAAGTTGATTTAAATATATTCAAATATATGAATTGATGATTGATGATGACAGACATGCTGACTCAAAGTGTTTGTGTTCTTGTGAAAGTATGAAAATCTTACGTTTTATTACAAATATATGTAAATGTTAACACTGTTAAGAGTTTCCCATGCAATTGAAACAGGACCATAATTATTGACAGAAAACTGCAGGTAAGGTGACAACTATTGTGAAAAGATCGTAAATCAAATGTTACGGTATGTTGCATAACATGTACAATGCAAGGAGAAATGAAGGTAAAACCTGCATCTACATAACTGAGAGAATTTGTATTAAATGCACACTTAAATTTACCCATAAATAGGTCTCTTTGTGCCGGTTTGTGTGTATTATATTGCAGCCCATCAAAAGATGTTAAAGCTATAAAGTATGAAAGAATATAACATCAAAAATAACTTGTTGTTTAACTCGTGAACCTATAAAAGAGTTGACTTCATCATGCACTACTGCTGCCGCAGAGTAATATAGCTTTACTTTGTGATGATACATACCCACCAACTGAAATAATATTCCACAATATCCTTAACTTAAAGATTTGTATTTATACATTATGAGAGTGTACATAGGTGTAGCGCTAGGCTCTAATGAAGATTGTTTCTGGTTCATTAATATTGTGCTTATGTACGATTTTACTAAAGAAGATTGTCAAAATTTTGTCCCATTTAATTTATGGCTACATAATATATATGTACTGCCAAAAATCATAACTTCCTTCTCTTATTTAACAAAACTGTTCCATACTAAACAGAACTAAATCCATTGACATTTTCTATAAATATTTATATTTATCATGTGTACATAGTACACACCCTTTTTATGAAATCATTATTGAATCACTTCAATGAAAAGTTATTTTTAGAAGAATGAATTTTTCGAAGTCAGGTTTAAATTTAAACTGATCAGCTGATAAGGTTTAACAGCATGACTATATTGGCACCTAACGATGTGTCATTCATTAATATAATGTACATATGATTTTGTTATAATATAAAGTGTACTGGGTGTGTCTGATCTGTTCACTTCCTCATTCAGCAATTATAGAATGAATCATTACAGTTCTGTTAAAGAATTTCCTTTCTATCTGGGACTTCTGAGAAGTGTGTTTACATTACATCAATAAAATCGTCAATACTCGACCTCTGAACGTCACAAATGTTAGATAAGATAACAAGTGACATTCATAAAGAATATGAATTTTCAAAAAAACAAATAAACCTTGGTTTATACACAAGGTAAAGTACATTAAAATATTGTTATTTTTTGTTACTTTTCCATTCACTTTATTACGTAATACACCAAAAGCTTTCATAATTAGTTTTTTATTTACTATAATGTAATATACAGCTGTAATAATATGGCCATGATCAAAAGCTAATACATTCTCAAGGTTATCTGATAATCTGCTTGTGAAACTTTCTTTCCAAAGAACAGATTAAAATATTCACGTTTATAATAGGGTCAACTATCATATCACCATGCCACATAATCTCCTAAAGCGGGTCCTGGTATGGTTATAGGTCAGTCTTCTACATGGCACTATAAAACACACACAGTGTGGATAATCCCAAACATAAATTTCACCGCTTAAGAATTAAACATTTATAAAACAGATTAATATTTTTCTCACATGGTAATCAGAGAACTTAGTCCAATATTAGATGTATAGAGAGATACATATAATAAACACAGCTTACCAAAATGTGTTCAAGTACTCAAAAACTGGCGAAGACGGACCCACTTTGGGTGAATCCATGTCGACATATTGGAAAATTTGGTGAGGTGTAGGCATTGATGTTTCCATTGTTACTAACATGGCTACAGTGCACATTGCTAATATACTGTCCTTATATGAATGTAATTGATTAGTCTGTAAAACTTTACACAGAAAATGTCTGCTTCATTATCATAGTGTAAACAATCGGGGTATGTCTGTAACGATGCCGACTTAATAGTTACACCAGCACAACTATAGAGCAGTTCATCAACACATTAGTACAGGAACAACACAGTCTAGTTTAGAGTTATAAAAGTTCTTATGCCACAAACTGTTATTAATGTGCTAAGTATACAGCTAAACAGGCAATACACAACTGTTCACACAGGTAGTTTTCCTTCTACTACTGCTGTGTGCAGCCTACAATCTATATATATACACATAGGTTTTTATCTGCTGGTGGGCGGAGCTTAACCACAGAAGTATGCCATTAACCAATCAAACAGTCAGGTCTTACCCATTAATTATTCATGTGACCTTGAAAGTACGACCTGTTGGTGGTATGTGACTATCTAACATGTGATGTTGTTATATCAGGAAAAATAAAATATTCCAAAGATTTGCAAACAGTTGTAAAAATCAATAACTTCATACCTGCATATTGTAGACCAAATAAGTCCCTGGGCGCTGATAAAGTCACACATATCAAACAATTACACGATCATATTCAGGCTCATAAGTAAGCTATATATATATATATGCCAAAGACTTACATTGAGCTATAGTGAAGTCCCCCACATCAATACAGTTTTATATATCATATATTACAATGTACATGTACATCCTTCATCCACTGTTAAACAACATACACTTTAATCATGAGTGCAGTAATTCATACATGAAAGAGTTAATTATTCACCTCACCTGTACACATTTCACCTGCACATATTATATGCACCTCCTCTAGCTTTGCTATAATTTTGATCTTGCTAAGAAACACAAATATTCTGTAAATATGTTTTCTTGAGTTTTTATTTAAACTGTTGTGTGGATTCTAACTCAAAGTTTTTATAAGTCAGGAATGATCTCCAGTATGAATTATTTCAAGGCCTACTAAGAACATTGACTTTTCTTTGTGATGTCAATTAAGAATGATTACAGAAATCAGTTGTGTGGATTCTAACTCAAAGTTTATTTTAAGTCAGGAATGATCCCCAGTATGAATTATTTCAAGGCCTACTAAGAACATTGACTTTTCTTTGTGATGTCAATTAAGAATGATTACAGAAATCAGTTGTGTGGATTCTAACTCAAAGTTTATTTTAAGTCAGGAATGATCCCCAGTATGAATTATTTCAAGGCCTACTAAGAACATTGACTTTTCTTTGTGATGTCAATTAAGAATGATTACAGAAAT
>JAUMGZ010108218.1:0-12215 GCA_032359645.1 Pododesmus macrochisma
TGTCTGAAAATGTTATTATACGAGTTACTTTTATATATAAATGATCCATAATTTAGATATCTTAATACCTCTGTCATATCATATCCGAGTTGTACATGAGCATACCATGTCTACATTTGTGAAAACTTATTAAAAGAAAACCACCCATCATCTTATACGGTCATGGTTGATTTTTGTTGAAGATGTTTGTGATTAAGTCGATCAATGTTTATATTATCTATTGATAGTTTGCTTAATTGCTTTGCCGATATCACTCTCTTATGCACTTGCTTGTTTGTTTGTCTGTTTGTTTGTTTAATGAGGGCTTAACGTCACGTCCAGAATCTTTCACCGGTCGATATTGTGCCAAAAGACCAAAAGAGAAAAAGCAAAAGATAGGACAAGAAGAGAAGCAGCGACAGGAACGGGAAACGAAAGTAATAGAGATAGTTCAGAAAGAGGGATGAGTCCATACAACGGCGTTTACGCCTACTCTTCTATCGAACTTTACACGGGGATCTTTATCGTGCATTTTTTATTACAAAATTGTTAGTATCCTAGCACACACACACACACACACACACACACGTAAGGAAAGTAAAATTTTAAGTTTCTACTTTCAAACTATCACACAAATTGACCACACATTGTCTTCTTCAATCTCATTATCCATCTCTCGAGAGCTACTGTATGCCTTCGTGGTTCACAGTAAATCACAAACTATTTGATAAGCATTGACATTAACGTGCGCCAACAGCTAAGTGTATAAATAGGGGCTCAGTCTCTAAAAAGTCAAGACTCTGTATGTTTGCCTACTCGTTTGTACATTGTACCGTAGTAACACGTTTGAAACTGAACTTTTATTTAATTGGCTTCTGTCTGTTCCATTTTGGGCAATAGCGTTTATTTATAGCAGTATGTAGGATTTTTTCTCTGAACTAAGACATGGTTGTGACGGATAATTGTTAAAACAGTCTTGACAGTCAGTGCGTGGTGGAACTTTCTCGTCTTTGGTCTAGGTCCATATACTCCTGTGTTTGCTTTGACGACATTTTCAAAATGACTGAACTTTTCAGTTTGGAGGATCATGCTGACGCTTACGTTTTGACGAGGCTATTGTTTATCATTAAACTTTCTTCTGTTATCCTAGTTTGATTGTAAAACGTAGTTCATTTTCACAAATGACAACTTTATTTCGCTAAAACAAAACACATTTCATTTAAATTTCAAATAGTATTTTGATGAAGGACTTTTTAATAACCCCCACCCCCACACTTTTGGTTTCTCAGTTTTTGATTTTTCGTGGTCTTGTTTATTCTAAGTTCATTTTCACCTCTGAGTTCGTTGATGACTATTGATTCGGAGGTTAACTTTGGATCAAAAGCGATGTCTTCTCGTCAGTTTAGTCGGATTGATGTCATTCATTTTGAATACTTGTCCCAGTTTCCTAGTTCATTCTGGTGGTGACTTTGTGATGAAGCTATTATTTATTTGTCTATAATATTTGTTCATATTTCTTCTTGATAGGAATTTGGTAATCATGCCCTATAGTCGGCTTTTGTTGCCTTTCTTCTGCTTATATTTTATGATATCCAATGCGTAGCTTATGTTATTCGTGCAATTTTCTCTGATGTGTTGTATGTATCCTTTAAATATATCTAAATTACCATGTTCATGCTAAGTTAATTATGTGTATCACCCTCCTCGCGCATTTTATCGAAAACAATGTTTAACTTTTTCCTTTTTTCCAAACACAAAAGTAACTAGATATGTTGTCCGTTACCCGCTGCTTGCATGATCTTTATAAATATAAAGGACATAAATCGTTATTCTCCTGTATATACCGGCGCAGTGGCTCAGTAGAAGAGCGTTCGTTTCGTGTTCTAGTAGGCTGAACTTCGATATCCGTCCGTGTCAAACCCTAAGATGTTAAAATTAGGCAATCTTCTCGCTCCCTGCTTAGCGCTCAGCTTTACGGGATAAGAGGAGGAATGGCTTGCTTGGTGTCAGGATAATGTGATAGAGTGAAGTATCATGTCAGTGTGACTACGGCGCGATATTTCAGTGATATAGCACTATCAAGTCGCCAAAATTGTTCACTGTCAAAAGCAGATACCGTTTCAATATGACCTAAAAATGAGTTCAATTGACGCTTAACCCATATAAATACAAAACAAACCGATTCTCCTTTAGAACATGTCTTTTTGTACTTTCAGTTTAAACTCTCAAGGGCATAAATATTTTGTTGTTGTGGTATTGGTATATGCTTTGCTCTTCAAATCTTTACAAGCAGTTTTTCCATTCCGTGTTTCTATAATTAGTTTGATTTGATCAATGGTGGGTAGCACTGCTTGACCCATTCTCTGTGACATATAGTGAACATTTCCCATTGATCCAGACGTAATTACAAGCTTTAATTGATTTGTGAATGTAACACCTGGCAGACCACAACACAATTACCGTCACGGCTTAATCACACATCACACACAATCAGTCGCCTTAGATGTGCCAAGGAAATGGTATTTGATTTGCTACAGTGCACCAACGGACACAACAATGAATTGTATGTAAATATACGATATCTTGCTTTTCTTTATTTGGATTTGCCAGTATCATGTTTCTTATGCTTTTAGGAACGTTTTGTTGCATAAATATGAAGTACAATCTTACTATGCGCGAATTCTTTACTTCTGTTTTGTTTATTGGGTCACACTTTACGAAATTGTGGTATTATTTAGATTAAATGTTGTTGGCCAGAAGTAGCATAGATTGCGCTAGAAAAGAGGTTCGAGTTCAGTCATCTGATAACTTTTTACATATACATAATTGTCAATAGGTGACATTTTATAATAATTACGTAAACAGTCGGTATAATATGTTTCTTATGTATTGTAAGTTGTAAGTATGTTACACATTTCGTATATCAAACTTAGCTTACATTTGTTACAATACACGGATGATAACACAACGTCTGACCTTCACCCAGAAAACCGGGGCCGCGGTGACCTAGTGGTTAAAGTCGCCGACTTGAAATCACAGGAACCTTTCACCTCCTAGTTCGATTTCCGTCCGGGGCGTGCTAGTGTGAGAAAGTTGCCAGTGACTTGCCGTAGGTCGGTGGTTAACTCCGGTTTCCTCCACCAGTAAAACTGGCACGTCCTTAGCTGTTGATCGGACAATAAGCCCTTAATACAAACAAACTGTCTCTTTACTTACGGTTTAACAAAATAATAAAAAATAATTAAAAGTTTATTCAGACAAAAAGACCAAATACATAAAAGTTCAAATGTTTGAAATAAAACAGGGTATTGGCAGGTCGCCAACGGTCCTTTATTGAACTCTGTTCGCATCCCAAATGCATCTCATTAACTACTTCAATGACGATCAGCACACCTGTGAAGTTACAGCTTTTGGGTTGTCATAACTTCGGTTATCACCCGGAAATGAATTAACTTACTATATCTGTCTTTAGTAAAACTGACCTTGACCCTGGCTCTACATTTCAAGCTTAGTCGTGCCTTTAACTACAAGACATCAATACCAAGGCTTACTATTTGGCCATCTTAATCTTCAGTGGACCGAAATCCGATGAACTCAGAAATGATGATATGATTTTTTTTTCTTAAGGTAAAATGAAGTGTTATTCATCAACTAAACAGAGGACAGATCATTTGTAGGTGTCTGACTTTTGTTTTCTTTTTGGTCATAACGAGGCCTAATTTTCTTTTCGCTTTATTCAATGTTGAATACCATAAAATAATTTAATTTTACAAACAAACAGACAAATACTGCAAGTCCGACATCAACCAAACTTACATGGCTGATGTATATTAAGATGCTTAGCACACGTTATGTTTCGGAGGCTGAATGTGACATACATATTCTACTTGAATGATCAGGTTTAGGACTTGGTTTATGTTTAAATACTTTTCCTAAAAATTGGTCAGACTTTCATTTTCTCGAGGTTGTCAAGGCTTAGAAGTGAAATATGCTATCGTCGATTACTCTATGTGTTTGAAAGGAATTGCCATGTGAGCTTCATTTATCACGTTTCCCCAAACTTGTGCTTAATTTGAAATGGTTTTTACTTTCTAACAATCCTCCTAGGACTCAATGAAAAGCTCCAATTGAAAACTCCTCATATCGAGAAGGCTGGTTTCTGATATCCGTCCTTCTGGTTGTTAGTTTGTCTTTGCGTTGCTTATCATTTTTGAGTTCTGATGTAATAGTAAATTACATAATCCATCTTTCTATCATATATTTTTTCACTTTCCCTCTGACATAGAACAGAGTGTTTATTCTCCAACAGCTTCCCCTTTGTAACAATATATTAGTAACTTGCAGTTCAAAATGACTTTGTTGCTGCCCTTTTTTACTCTGCGAAGCACATTGATTATCCGTCAATGTCACTATTTATATACTTAACTATGTGTGGGCTCTATGAATCTACCATTAGCCATTTGCTGTGTGATTCTTGGCTACGTCTAACTTTTGTGTTTTCAATTGCCATTTGTAATACAGTTTACTCGTCTAGATTTTTATTTACAATTGATTTGATTGGTTGTTTTGTTGAAACAAATTAACAGCGCCATGAAATATATTTATCATCGACAGAAAAGAAGCTGCAGCAATTTTATGTATCTGAAATTGAAGAAAGATACATAAATAGTACATTTGTACTTACATTTCATCACATTTTCACAAAAGTTGTAGATTTTATTGAAGTCCTATAATTACAGTCACATTATAAATACGTAAATATTTACCTTGTAGGAGTAATCTCTATCCAGATTTAACTAAAAACTCGACGTAAGTCATTTGTGCCCATCAGGGTATCGACAGACATGAATTGATATTTAGATTATAAGAATTAATGGCTACCCCCCAAAAAAAAATTACAATCTGAAACATGCCTCCAATAATATATATATATATAAAAATATATTAAGATATAATATTTGTAATAGTAAAGAGCCTATACTCTGTGTGGGACATTCCCCGTCCCGAATTCTAGCTCTAGCTTCGAAGCATACGTCAATAATGGACTCTTTAGAGACAATAATTTAAGAAAAGACGAGAATGCGGTAAATCAAATCTACAAAGTCAAAGACGGGGAAGGGGAAAGGGTGTTAAAAACCACGATGGTTATGGTGGACAAAAACAACACTAAACCAATAATATAAAATTGTCTTGCTAAATTATGGTTTTAAAAGTGTGCAGTCAAAATATAATTTTTTTAACGTATTCCCTTGGACATCAAAATAAACGGCTCTTTTTCTGAATCTCTTAACTAAAATACTTGTTGGTCTCCTACCGGAAGAGAGAAGGTTGGTGATTCATCAACAGGTTTTACCACACCGCATAGTTTCGTGCTAGTGACCGTTCTTAGACGAATTGCATGAACAACTAGTCTTATGAGTGTTGAGACGTTATTTAAATTCTTATTAATTGGCTTGCTGACTTGAATGATGCAGCTGTTGTTGGTTTGTCAATGTCTTTCATTCTGATGATTCCACTCATCTTGTTGTTTCCAGATCAATCAAGGTTAAGAGTAGCACCGTCCTCGAGTAATGATGTCGTGGCATTTTCCGCAAGACTTGGACACAGAATAACAAACCTAGGTAATGATCAACCAATTGTCATGGATCTAGTGCTGACTAACGAGGGAAACGGTTATAATGCACACACAGGAGTGTTCACGTGCTCTGTGCCAGGAACATACGTGTTTTCTGCTACACTCTTGATTGACGCTAATCATTATTTACAAGCTTCGATCGTAAAAAATGGAGGAGGATTATCTTGGGTTTATGCACCTGTCAATGGCCACTGGTCGTCTGCATCTACAGTTGTAGTCGTGAATCTGGTAGAGAGTGATACCGTTTGGTTAAGAGCTGACGGTAGTGGACATTCCTCGGATGTTTTAATTGACAATTATTTCTCATCTTTCTCTGGATTTTTACTTCGAACCTCGATATAATAAAAATCGGTAAAGAATTGTCTTTTCCATGTGTTCGGTAGTCTTTTGATCCATTCATCTATCCATCCATCGACCCACTCACCCATCCATACACCGACCCACTCACCCATCCACTCACTCACATAGCCTTCATTTCCTTTATCCATCTATACATCAGACTCAACTGAAAATCCAGAAAAGTTATTAACCTTATCACATGCAGCCGTTGTGAGATACAATACGTGGGTGAAACTTAAACCCCATTTTACATCAATATAAATAATCACCGAAATAACTGATTTTGTTCGACCTAAAGTCGGGCTATATACTTCAATGAATAGAACATTGATAGTATCCTTTGTCTCGAAGCGTTGTGGTTCAGTCTGGGTATATGTTCGAGATAAGTCTTTGTTGTAAAACAATCAATATAATGTGGGGGTGCGAGATGGTACAAATCAAACACTACACTTGTGACAGTGTTACTCTCAGTATAGTCAAAAACCGTACAATGTCATTAATTACTATTTACAATACAAACTAGGGGCCCGCTGGTCTTAAGATCCACCTGAATGTTTAAACAATAAAAGAATGTTTTGCAACTAGATTCAGAATATTTTGCAACTTTACCCCCATTGATAGATGTACTTATGCACCCCCCCACTTGATATGCTTTAGAGAAGTTAAAACGACAAACAAAGACGATATTCATAAAAGACGTAACTCAGTGAACATGGAAAAATAAACGTGGGACGTATACAGAAAAAGAACAAAAATATAATACTTATGAAATAAACAAGAGGCCAATCGGACCTTAATGGTCATCTGAGAAATCCAGGTTAAACATTGGTCAAACATTTGCACGAGTTATCATCTATATACAGATTGCCCTGCCCCTTATGAGCCTTCTCCTTCCCCACCTCTACTTGAGTTGGAATTCTGATCCTCATCTTCATAGGATCACTTTGTGTAATGATGGTCAAAATCTACCGGTTAGTTTCTGAGATATCTTTCGAAGGTTTTGCACTGTGATCCCTTATGGCCCCACCCCCTCATCCCTCTAGAGTGTCGGCCCCTTGGTCAAAATCCATTAGTAAGTTTTACAGGAGATGTCTTTTGAAGTTTTTGCATTCTTTGCCCCTTATAACCATGCCCCTCAACCCCCTGTGGGATAGGCCCCTTCTTGGGTTTAAATTTCGATCCACTTCATCAAAGCATCATTTTGAAGATCTGGGGTTCAGGACGGGGTAATTCACACAGAGTTTCGGCTCCTTCCTCTTATAAATATCACAATTATCGGAGGCATGATTCAGGTTGCATTTTGTGTTTGAGAAAGGTAGGTCAAAATCCACCAGCAAGTTTCAAAGGAGATGTCTTTTGAAGGTTTTATATTCTGTGGCCCCCTTATGCCCCGCCCTAACGCTCCCCTGGTGGTCAGTCCTGTCTTGAGTATGAGTTCTGATCCTTATCATCAAAGAAAATAGTTAATCGAAAACCAAGACGTTATTTTAAGGCCGTAAGTCCATGGACATTGGCAAACAATAAGAATATGTTGGACGCACACAGAGAAATGAAACAAATATACATTTATTAAATAAAAATGGAAACATCACGCACTTCTATTAAAAAACTAGGAGCGATACCAGGTGCTCGCGATATTGAAAGCGTTTCCTGCTAAACATGTGTCACCCGCCGCGATGCCTCCGTGTCATTCCAGCGTATGGTAACCTTTTCCTCTCTTTAAAAAGGAGCAAGTGTCACAATAAGAAAAAGTCACTTCTAATATTTTAAAACTGCATAATGTTACATGTTACATTGTGTAGTATCCACACACAGACTTTATCAATTTTCGAGAATGACTAATAGAAGAAGATTTTTGTAACTTTATTAAGATACACGTATGTGTGTTCGCCTGTGCATACCAATGCTTATATTTATGTTTACGGTTTACCCGTACTATACTAGGTTGAGTAATCAACGGATCCCCATACCTGGTACCCATCCCCATTCATACGTATGTATACTATGCTAAGAAGAGGATCACAAAACAATTAAAACCGAAGAAGAAAATAAACATTTATCAAGACCTCATGCATATTCATTAGTATGTGCCCGCTTCAACAAAGTAGGTGGTATACAGTGTTTGCTTCGTATGTCCTTGTATCCGTGCATCCGTGCATCCGTGCCCGTGTCCGTCTGAACATGTTCCGGATCATATCTCCAACGTTTTTCACATATACTTATGTAACTTAGTATATAGGTCCTTATGAGGACAGGTGTGTGTCTCGTTCCATAAATAGGTCACTGAGACCTAAACTGACCTTTGACCTACATTATTGAATATTGGTTTCCGGAGCATATCTTCCATTTTGTTCACACATTGTTAAGACATTTAGTATATGGGTACTTGTGCGGAAGGGTGTGTGTCGCCTTCCATAACTAGGTCATTGCTACCTTTAACCATGACCTTTGACCTATACTATTAATTATTGATGTCTTGAGCATATTATTAGAAACTTAGTATATGCGTACTTGTGCTGAAGGTAGTGTGTCGCGTAATCTAAGTAAATCACTGCATTTTCATTTATTATTGTCAATGTGCAACACAATTTTCAAAGCGTCTTTATTTTAGAGAGAACTCAACTTCTTTGCTTGAAACCCTACCTTCACGAGTTACAGTTTGAGGATTTTGGTTTTAATTGGTTAACACACTTCATTTCAAATTGTCTGTATGCTAAAGTTTCTGCTGAAGTAGTACATACGAAAAACAAATACGATATTCAAAAGCCACCAGTCCATGGACATTGGCCAACCAAAGGAAAACGTTGGAAGCACACAGAAAAAGAACTTAAAATGCAATTATTTCCTAAAAAAGAAAACATCACGAACTTTAATTAAAGAAATAATGGAAGCGAAATTAGGTGTCCCGTTTGAGCAAGCATTTCCTGCTACACATGTGTTACCCGTCGCGATGCTGACGTGTCATTTCGGTGCATTACAACCTTTTCCATAGTAAAAAAACCCAAACATATGTCACCATAAGAATCTGTCACCAATTTTAATGTTTTCTGTTCTACAGTACACTTGATAGATTGGTTAGTATTCAATCCGTCTTTATAAGTTTCTTTGTTTTTAACAGTACACTTTATGGAATGTGCAGTATCTAGCTTTCTTTATAATTTTTCTCTGTTTTACAGTACACTTATGGATTGGGCTATATCCCTGCTTTCTACCGTACTGCTTTCTGCTGTTTTACCGTACACGTTATTTGAAAGACTTCAGCCTAAAAGCCAAACTAAATATGAATTTGATAACCAGAAATGTCAACAATGTCAATACAGTAAGGAGGTAATTATGCTACAGTAAGAAGATCAAAAGTTTAAAGTCGAAATGTGAAGAATTATAATGAAAATTTCAAAAAGATATATCGAGAACTAAACTCAAATAATGTGACTTGTTTTTCTACATTAATCCAAATATGCTCCAGTACATGTTTGACAGCCATACAAAAAAGAAGGATTCTAAAACCGTTTCCCGAAATGGTACTTCCTCCCAATTTTGGTTAAAATTTGTCCAATAAGTAACGTTATTTCAAAATGTCCAAAGTTCACATACTTACTTTGTTGAACTTTAACCTCAAAAAAGTAAGTTATCTGTTTGGCTCAGATACATTAAAACACCCTGAATTTACATGTTATAATGATGCTTCATATAAGATCTTATTATTAAGCTCTGGGTTTCTTATTTACTAGGCAAAATTACAAAATTTTTGCCAGTTTCCTTTTTTGCCCCACGGTTACCCACTCCTGCCCTATTTGACCAATCCCATCTCTTTTAACACGCCTGATACTTATTCTTTAAATTCAGTTATTTAGCTTATTGTTACTATGAGCAAATGTTCGCTAGATTTTGTCAAAGAATTTACGTAAAATCAGTTTACGATGAGCGTCAAGTCCCATATTGGATCAATTTTTTTGAAATATTGACAAATTCTGCCCTTTCTTGACTCGTTTTGACCGAGGGTAACAGCATTTTAGAAAATCATTTCAAGGTGAGCGTTTATTCCCTCTGCGAAATTTCTAATGTACTTAGCAAAAGCCTGACCGTAAAGGACGCATGCCTATTCTAAACATGTAATGCGCAAGAATATATATCGGTAGATACAATACTAGTAGTTGAACGTCATACTCTTTGGAGCCATTTGAGCTCGATTCTAAATTTTATATTCTGTCTTCTTTTCGGTGATCTTTCACAAATATATATAGTGGATATTTCTGTTAAGACGAAAGATTGAAGATAAGAAAAATATGTCAACTGGCGACATTTGGAATTCAAACTTGACATTCGCTTGTATTGATCTCAGCGATAAGACATATGTATAAAATGTACTTGTAAATGAAATGCACTTTATTGTTATTGATAAAACTCTGAGGACAACATAGTGTATTAAGATAAGACTAATTATTAGTATCTGATTATTGTTTAAAAAATGTTTGTTTCTTTCCTCACTCTCTTGTCCATAGCCACTGATTCGTGCGTCGACGTGGAAGACGAATCTTCCCGCGATATTCATCAACGTCTGCAGCACATGGAAAATCGCTTTTCAGAAATGGTGTCGAGTCTTGAAGCTCAGTTACAGGCCGCGTTAAACGAGAACATTCGTTTGCAAACAGAAAACATTGAACTTAAAAATAAAAATTTACACTTGAAACAAATTAAGAATGAATCAAAACAATTGTTAGAGAAAATTCCAAAATGTGCAAACGTAAAGCAAACGCGTAGTTCAGAGTATTTACTAAGCAACTGGAACCAGGAAAATGGCCTTAGAAAACTCACCACTGCTACAGAAAAAAGCTTGTTAGTAATCGCTTGATATTTCTATTATTAAATATTAATAATAGTTATACATATTCCAGGAATATTTGTGTGTGTTTATATACACGGATATGTATATATGTGATTTATATGCTAGATATCAGATGTACATGGTGTATATGTAGAATCTTATGAATAGATATTAGCTTATATGCATAAGAAATTAAATTTTAAAGTTAAAATATTAGTACATGTCATGTCATAGTATAGTATATTTATGTTAACTGATGTTAAAACTAAAACTCCCCCTCTCTCTCTTTAACTGAAAATACCTCAGCTCGTTTGTATGTTTATTCAGTTTGAAGAGATGATTGATGAAATGAATGCAAATTTACTATTTAAAACTTAATGTAACATGAGAGCCAGAGCACCCCATCTTTGGCTCATGAGTGATGCTGGGGTAATAAATATCAATTAAAAACAAAAATAATTAACTGCTCTAAAAATAATATCTAAAATTGAAAAAAATACTTCTCTTACTTATATTTACATCACAGGTTCACAAAATTTCAAAAAACAGACAATGTATCCCTTCAGCCGGGGTATTAACTGGCTATGAAGTGATATGTTGATTATACTGGAAGTGTCTTACCAATTTAAAAAATCTTTTTATTGATCAAAATGAACGGTTCTTTTCTTAATCTCTGAACGGAAAGATAGTTTTGAAAGGAATAATCATGTGAGCTTCATTTATCAGGTTATTTTCAAAAGCTTTTGGTTTGTACTTTCTAACAATCCTCCTAGGACTCAATAAAAGGCGCCAATTGAAACTCCATGAATCAAGATATTCCGATATCCATCCTTCTTTATAAAACATTTGAAGTTGTACTTCGCGTTGTTTATAACTTCTGAGTTCACACTAATCCATCCTTTATTATTATTACCCGCCACATGTCTGGTTGAGTTTTTGCTCTCCAATTGCTCCCGGATTTCTTCCTTATATAAATACATCACATCTTACGGTTTCGTGCTAGCTAGGTTACCGTCCTATGTCGATCCGTATGAGTAGCTAGTTTTATGGATTGTTGTGACGTCATTTTAATTCCTTTTAATTGCGGTGCAGTGTTGTTTGATGCGGGTTTTTGTTGGTTTATCAGTGTAATTTACAGTGTCTGATTTTTCCAGATCAATCAAGGTTAAGGGTAGCCCCGTCGTCAAGTAATGATGTTGTGGCATTTTTCGCAAGACTTGGACACACAGCAACCAACCTAAGTACATGCAATGATCAATCAATAATAATGGATATTATTCTGACTAACGACGGAAACGGTTATACTGCACAAACAGGAGTGTTCACGTGCTCTGTGCCCGGAACATACGTGTTTTCTGCTACACTTTTGGGTGATTCTCATCATTATGTATCAGCTGAAATCGTAAAAAATGGAGGAGAAATAGCCTGGAAATATGC
>JAUMGZ010108329.1:0-17597 GCA_032359645.1 Pododesmus macrochisma
TTCTTCAAAGCGAAGAACTGTATTTAGGACATATCGCACTGATGTTAGATGTCGGCTTTGATTTAATGTTTGCTGCAGTTCATATGTCATTCGGGTTATTTAAGAAATCAAAATGGCGGCCCCAGGACCATCGATTTTAAATTGAGCAATGTGTCATCTCAAAACCAAATCTGAACAATAAAAATGTTTTGCCACCACACATTTGTTATGCTTCTCCTTATTTTACAATTTCATTATTACAGAGAATTTGAAACGGGCATACGAAACAAATTATTTCCCGCAAAAAATGGACGTACGTTTGACTTACCAGCGATCAATACTCAGAGAGGGAGAGATCACGGAATTGCTAGCTATAACAAGTGGAGAGAGTGGTGCGGTTTGCCTCGTGTGAAAAACTTTTATCGCAAACATTTAGGTCTTGTAGACCATGATATTGATGCTATAAGAGCACTAGCCAGTGTCTACAGGTAAATCAGTTTAGGACTTTTTCCGAATTTATTTCAAAATTGATATTTCGAAAATGTACCTTTATAGTTTAAAGGAAATACTGATATAAATTGTATGAAATTAAATCAATTATATAAATAAAATATGTTATTGACAGTAAACAAATATTATCATTTTTTCTAATCGATTAAGATTTACAGGAACGAAAATAATTCACTGTTTTACTTTCTCTTCAGCACATACATCTCATTATTTGTTTCCTTACAATGCTATTGCAAATTGTTTTAATCCTATCTTAAACGCTGTAAAACCTATAATCTAACGTATTGTATACTCTTTAGTTAATTTATAATTTGTTAATATATGATTTCTTGTTTAGGCATCCTGACGACATAGACCTTTACGCAGGTGCGATGACCGAAAGGCGTATAGTAGGTGCAAGCGTAGGACCAACATTTGCGTGCATAATGTCAAGGCAATTCCGCGAATCGAAATTTGGCGATAGATTTTGGTACGAAAACTCTAAAATGGCTCACAGTTTCGGAATCGGTAAGAACATATTTTGTGCACAATTGCAAATCAAATGTAATAGCGCGAGCCCTCAAATAAACTGGAAGGAAGTGGTTTGCTCTGTATCGTTGATTTACTGAAGCCTTGTCTATTCAAAATTATTTCTTCTCTTGCGTCCATTAATGACGGCAGCTTCGAACAAGATCTGGGGTTCGGGACGGGTTGTCTCACACAGAGTTTTGGCTCCTTCCTCTTATAAATATCATATTTATCGGAGGCATGATTCAGATTGCATTTTTGTATTGCTAGCAAAGGTGAAAATGTGCATACTTTGAAGATGAGATGTTGCATTCTTGGTGCAATTACTCTAGAGCCCTTTCAATGTCCTACCCTGAGGCCAAAATTAGTTGAAAAAAAATTAGGAATCAAATACCAATTGAAATTATTTTGTTGCAACCAGATAAACGTTAAGACCCTGTTGGACCTGTGTTTTATATCTGAACATTAACAATCGTCCGTAGCTGCAATTTTATATTATTTCTGATGTGCTTTCGTGTATGTATACTCTATATTTCAAGGTTTGTTGGTTTTTGAATGATCGACAATACCTCTGATTATAATGAAATGACTTTACCCTTTACATGTCTTTACTTCCTGCTTTTAGGATAAGTTTGTATAATAAAATCTTTATTTTCTTTTACTATTTACAATAAGAAATATTACTTGGCTTATAAACAAAATACCATAAAGTTAATTCAATATTCTAAAAGTAAAATTAGTTGAACTTTTACTTGACTTACTTAACCTTCCTTCTTTACATAGTCACGATCATGCTGTTTCAGAATATGCTATTGATATTAATACAATCCTTACTTTATTTAATAGACCAACTTCGTCAGATCAAGAGTGTTACCATGTCCAATCTTATCTGTAAGAACTTTGATTTAAATGAAATCCAGACATCTGCATTCAAGCAAGAAGCCGTTGGGTGAGTCTATTTAAATACATCGTACACATTTGTCTAATCACTCATTTGAATTTTCAATATCTCGATCTTAAACCAATGGTACGGAAACATTTCTTGAATTTAAATTTTCATTGGCATCGGAATAACTTTAACATCACCGTCATTGAAGGCTATATATGAGCGACTAAATGTCTAAATTATGATTTTTGGAAAATACATACGAATACTGTTTATGAATGCATAGATAAAATCCAAAAATGCTCATTATAGATTCAAATGTGTTCTTAATAGGTGTATGTTAATTGTTTACAATGATGATTATTCATCAGTATCCATTAAAAAAAAAAGATAATTGTGTAGATATATAGTTGCATGGAGGTTATTTAAATTAATGTAATGCACAAGTTAATTATTAGCTCTATAGCTATGTCACAAAGTTGTAATTTACTTATGCGTTATTGAAAATTGAAGTATAGAAGTTCGTGATATTTTCATTTTATAGTTAATAAATGTATATTTGGTTAATTTTTCTGTGTGCGTCTAACGTTTTCTTATTGTTTACTAACGTTTATTGACTTACGGCTTTAAAATACCGTCTTGGTTTTTCGATTTACTACTTTATTGTAAATTATTCTTTACTTAAAACCACTTTTATTTCTAAAAGCTAGTTACAAAGGAATTCAATTCATCACTAATGCTTGAACGCTTTATATCACTCCTCTGTTAAGAAATGTTTCACTGTGGTGTTGGTTGTAATGTTCCTAGGTAATAATTCCCTCGGACTCATATGTCATCTTCACGCCTTGATATTATTTTCCCACAATATATTTGTATGTTCACAAATTCGAATTGTTTCAACAGAAATAAATATGTACCCTGCAGAATCCTACCGGATATAGACTTGTCCTTTTGGAAAAGCACAGATTAATGTAAGTAAATGATATGCATTACAAAACAGGAAGCTGGTTGAAACTCATTACTGAAAACTATAATTTAGCTATAAAAAGCAGTTATATCAATATCAGTTAAAGTATTATATTACGATCTTGGATACACGTGGCTAAAATAAAACATATACCAAACAAGCATACCTAAATGTATTTGTTTTGGTTAATACATGCATCAATTGATGTTTGAATGCTTTAGTCATTATAATTAGGTACGGAAATATAAAAAATATTTGAATATGAATGAGAAAATATTGTCTTCTATATTCAATTTTCATATTTGTATATTAAAGTCTCAATTCATATTTGCTTACTCCAACTACTATTGATAGCTTTCCAAAAGAATTTTATTTTTTATTTTGTAGCACAATGATTTCTACTTACAAATGATACGATGGAGACTCAAGATTTCAAAAAAAAATTCAACCTATTCTTTTGTACTCAATCTTTCATAATTTCTAAATGTTATCAATCAATTTGTATCATTGATGTATAAAATGACAAACTATCATTTGGTAGAAACTATATTACTTTCCAGTGGAAACTGTTAATCACAGTGTTATAAATGTATACGCTATTTTAACACAATTCTATTTTCCTTGATTTCTAAATGTTACCAATCAATGTGTTACATTTTGTGGATTTAACGAACCCTTGAGTAAATAAATATGTATCCTACAATGTATGAAGAATATTTATTATGTTTTAATGTATGTGTATACCTTTTGTCTCATACCAGAAGTGGGATGGTTGGAGCTTCATAAATCGGTTTCATGCTGTGCTACCGTCCTCAGTAGGCACGAATGGATATCTAGTCTTTGGGATTGTTGTGTCGTCCGTTTTTAGTCCATCTGGACTTTTCTCATTCAAATCCAGTCCATCGTCCGTCCATTCTTCCCCTAAACCACTAGACTAATTTCATACAAACTTGTTAGGGAGTATCCCTAGGTGAAGGGGGCCCCACTAGGGGGACAAAAGGGGGAACATTTGACAAAACTTTAAAAAATCTTCTTCTAATAAACTAGAAGGCCTAGAGCTGAATGTTTTTGTATGTAGTAACCTTAGGCATGGAGAACCAAGTTTGTTCAAGGTGTGACTCTTTGGTCAAAATTAGGTTACGCCTTTTGGGGTCAAATTCAACACTATAGCAAATATGTTAACTATTTGCCCTTCCAACTTCTTCTCCTGAACCACTAGGGCCAATCCTTAAAAAATAGTTTGTTTCCCCATACCGCGACCCTAGTCAGGAAAGGTTGGATAGGGATGTAGGTAGAATAATTTTTTTGTTTTAAAAAGTTAATGTCATTCTAATTTTTTATACAGAATGTACATATTGGGAAAAAACTTCGGTGTACCCATATTGTGAAAGTACTCTAATTGGGACACTTGTAACAGACGTTTATGGAAAAAATTGATGCTAACATAAAGGGGAAATCTGTGTCCATAAATTTAATATATGTATGTTTGCTATTACGTTGATGCATATTTATCTGAATGTATCTTTTTTTGTACAAAAACAGTTTAAGGTCGGTATGTTGGCAAATTTCTTGTATGGTATCATATATGCAGTATGCGACAACCTGCATCATATACTACATTTTAAACACAAAAATATACCATAAATGATCAATGAAAATATATTTTAGCACACACAAGTATCATCTTTATTCAATATGTAATAAACATATAGAGTTTTTGCTGGTGTCTTTGAAGTGATGTGTTAATACGCAGTTGTGTTCCTATTGGTGTTCCACATTTGCTGAAATTATCCTAATTATCTTTATAAAGTAAGTAAATCGAACAACCAAAACCGTAAGTCCATGGACATTGGCAAACAATAAGAAAACGTTGAAAAAAGGCCTTTTTTAGATACATGTACTGTTTAGGTATACCACTTAGACAGAACAACAGAAGGGCACTCTTTGTAAAAAACAAACTTCCTATGAATTTTTGTTCGCTAGAAATTAGTGGTGTAACGATACACCGATGCATCGGTGAATCGTATCGTGAAGCTCTGCATCGGTGCATCGCGGACCCGGTCTATGTATCGCGATACTTGGTTATCTCCCTTTGGCGCCCGTAATTTTGATACACAGACGCCCGTAAAATCACGACTCCCCGCATATCAACAATGGCGGACGATATAAACACGAAGTTTGTGTCAGCACCAGCGATATACAAATCTGCATGCTGGGCATACTTTAATTTTAGAGCAGTAAAAAATGAGCAAGATATTTGGGACACAGACAAGACATCCGTGTTTTGTAAAGAATGTAAAAATCAGTTGAAGTACAGTGGAAATACAACCAATATGATGACGCACTTACAGTCTTAATTTTATTGCTTTCATTTCCCTATTTCTTCAATTTTAAAAGCAATCAAGTATCGTGATACGTATCGTATCGTGACCCATGTATCGTGATACGTATCGTATCGTGACTACCTTGACGATACACAGCACTAATAGGTACTAAATAAATTTAATGATACAAGTAGAGTTACTTAAAACTAGTAATAATGGATGATGGCAGGATACAGTGGGTGTGTAAAAATTTCACCATAGGGCATTGTACCATATATTGTATTTTAAGTTTTATAACTGTTGGCCTTACTATAAAGACTATGTTTGCAGCATATTTTCCTACTGGCTATATTGTTAGGTCCTATATCCTTATATGTTTATAACATGAATTTTTTTTTATCTCATTAGCATATTATTTATTCAAAATGTGTAATAGAGAAAGAAAAATACTTTAAATGCATGCATACATTTTGCATAATTTTCTTTCTAGATATGAACTGTTTAAGCATATGTTTTATTTTATTTTCAGAATATTTTCAGATAAACAGTTTTGAGCAGTTCTGTATCAACTATTGTAATGAGAAACTGCAGCAGTTCTTTAATGACAGAATCTTGAAAGAGGTATTGTATTATTCATAAATGTGTTAACATTAAATTTGCTTCATTTAACATAAATTAGGCCATTATTTTATATTTTTACTCTAAGAAATACGCTGATGCTAAATTTGAGAAAAGTGAAAAAAATTAAAAATTCCACACTCATTTCCTAGAAATTAAAGTATGGTTTATTCAAATATTAATCTTAAGAAAAATCTCTTCATAGTTAGCCATATAAATAAAACAGAAGGTGTAGCCTAATTTGCACCTGTTAAAATTATTCTTAAGAGACAATTAAAAATTAGAGTACAAAGGGAGTAAAAAGAGGTTGTTTTTTTAAAAAGTTATTACCAGTAGTGCTGTTTGGTCAGCTTAAGAAGAGCATTAAGATTCAAGAACACAGTTCTGCATCTAAAAAATTAAAGAAGTTCATATCAGTTAATTCACATTATCAGTGGCTCAGGTACTGCAATAGGATCAAATCACTGCTCAAAAACATGTATAACCGCTCAGAAACCTATACTGGATGATAATTTGAATCACTTCAGTTTTGTGTTTATTGTTTTTCAGGAACAACTATTGTATGAAAAGGAAGGCCTGAATGTAAAGAAAATAGATTGGACAGACAATCAGGACTGTATAGGTACATTATTATAGTGTAAATTACCACAATTACTTATAGAAGCCATCTTCTATAATGGCCTTCATGGTACACTGAAAAATATTAATCTAATACATTTATTTGTTCATGACTTATAGTAGTTATAGATCTATATACTAGGTTACGTCACTCAGGAGATGTTGGTTTTATAAATGTACCCCACATGTTAGATAACACCTCGTGCTGTTCCTATTGGCTGCAACCTTAATAGAAATGACGTCAAAATACTGTGACCTCTCACACAAGTGTTTTACGTCGTCTCTACTCCCATACCTGATATAGTTCATTCTTTAAATGGGTATATTTACGTATTGTCTAAAGAATTTCAATTCTTGAGTTTATATTTTCAAATTCAGCGATCAAAAGGACTATTTCTTGTTCCTTGTTAGTGCCTTGATCGAGGTAACTATTGTCTCATATTCATACGCAGATGTCATCCGCCACAAGTGATTCAAAATACCAATAAGCGATAGTTTTGCTGACAGAAAATCGTAGGAGAAATCGGCACCACACTTGTTACAATTGGATATCGGGTTTTATCTCACTCGCGTTAGTTAATTTTCATATTTAAAAAGAACCCTGGCAAGCCTTGGTTCTTTGTAAAATCTTATATTAACCAACACGAGTGAGATAAAAACCGATATCCAATTATAAGTTGTTGGGCAACTTATATTTCTTTGATATTTATAGATTTTCTTTGATTTGATTTTGATTTAAATGTTATGATTGTTTATCTGTATAAGGTAGTCATTACATCGAGGTATTCCCATATTTTGTGTATTTGAAATCTAGATTTCTCTTCCATGTGCCTTATTGTTTTGTTTTACAGAACTGATTGAGTCTAAATCTAAAGGCATCTTTGATCTTCTGGATGAACAAAGTAAACTACCAACCCCAAGACCTGATAGTTTCACTATGGAAGTTCACAACCGTAATAAAAACCATTTCAGACTCAGTGTATGTATTTTTAAAGATATTTTATAGAATCATTAGTTAAAGATTCTGAGGTAAACATGTAGTCAAATTTTAAGCTCAGTAATTATAAGGCCAGCTTTTTTCATCCTAATTTTACAAATAAACTGACTCTTAAACTGAAGCAAAAAATAAAATGAAGACTTTTAAATATATGAATTTATTTGTCCATCTGAGCCAAAATTAATGTTGACTTTTCCAATAGAAATGCTGTCTGTTGTCTGTCTGTCGAGCATTAACTATTCACAATTTCGACTTTCCAAAACCACTAGATTAATTTCAACCATGCATGATAGGAATTCATTAATGTTTATTTGTTTTATTTTTTAGTTGCCAAGGAAATCCAAATTAAAAAGCCATCGAGATGTTAGAGATGATGAGGGATTCCTTATCCGACATTTTGCTGGAGCTGTTTGCTACCATACAGTAAGTTTTGATATGTCATTTAGTAGAGGAGGATTTTTTTTTTATAGTTTTACATATGACAGAATATACAAATTTAGATTCAACTATATATAGAGCTCTCTGTGAAGGGATATTATATGATATTTATTTCATGCTGGATGCGTGTTGTATTGAAGATAACTTGACTGTCGTGTGAACATCCTTTTCTTACATGATATACTTATCTATAAAACAGGAGTTTGCTAGTAGAAACAATAGCAAAAGTATAGGATGTTTAAACTTTAATTAAATGAATTTAAGTGTACATTTCAATTCAAATCAGTTTTTTAGTCCATCTGGACCAAAGGTCCAAGGTGGACTTTTCCCATACAAATCCTGTCCGTCGTCGTCGTCGTCGTTAACTTTTCACATTTTCGACTCCTTCTCCTAAACCACTGGACCCATTTCATTCAAACTTGGTAGGAAGTATCCCTAGGGGAATGGGATTCAGATTTGTTCAAATGAAGGGGCTCGGCCCCCACTAGGGGGTCAAAAGGGGGAAAATTTGTCAAAAATCTTCTTCTAATGCACTAGAAGGCCTAGAGCTTTTGTTCAAGGCGTAGCTTTTGGGTTAAAAATAGGTTTTGGGGTCAAAGTTCAACACTATAGAAAATAGTAAACTATTCACATTTTTGACTTGGTAGAAGTCATCTCTTGGGAAAGAGAATACAGATTTGTTCAAATGAAGGGGCTCGGGCCCCAGGGGGCGCCACTTTTGGGGCCGAAAGGGGGAACATTTGATAAAATTTCAAAAATTTTTAATGCTTTGGTTTGTAGTAACCTTTTTGGAGAACCAAGTTTTTTCAAGGCGTGATCCTAAGGTCAAAAGTATACATATGCCAATCCAGATCGACGTTAAGGCCCGATGGGCCTCTTGTATTCCAAAAGCTCATGTAAGATACATGTGTTTATTGATGTTGATTTTTTTTTGGCTTTGTTTTCTAGAAACAGTTCATTGAGAAGAACAATGACGCCCTTCACGCATCACTGGAGTTTTTGGTCAAGGACAGTAAGAATGACCTTCTCAAGAAGATATTTGAGGGTGTCCAGGTGTCATCTGGTAAACTCACATTTATAAGTATAGGAAGCAAGTTCAGGTCACAACTAGTCATCCTTATGGAGAAGCTGAGAAGCACGGTAAGAACACAATTAAGCAGACACCGTCTACACATTTATAGCTATGTGTAGAAAGGGGCGTTAAACTAAACAAAAGAAACAAAACAAAAACAGTGAGAACACCTCCATGATACTTGATTGAGTTTCTGGGTAATGAACCTAGAAACCTTGTGTTAAATGTCATTATTCATCTCACCTTTGTTTTAACACAATTTTAATGCTTTTTCTTGGTGAAATGAATTTGAATAAGTGAAGTGAACTTCAAATAGAAAATTCGAAATTAAAACATTCTCAAAGCTATCAAAATGTGGTCTTATGAATTTTTTTTTAAAAAAAATATGATGTTATGGTTATAAGAAATCTCTTATTTAATTTATGTTCAGCTGTTTTCTGTTAAATGTGATAGTCATACATTTCTTTGTATTTATACCTTTTTCTTTGTCTATCTTTAGATTAACTAGATAATTATGTTTTATTATATAGGGTACAAACTTCATTAGGTGTATCAAGCCAAACTCTAAAATGATCAGTCATCACTTTGAAGGAGCACAGATTCTTAGTCAATTGGAATGTTCAGGTTTGTAAAATGCTTATTTTATTGTGAATGAACAAACAATTAAGTCAAAACTGTGAAGAATTGTAAAGCAGTTCATGTAGTCTGCATGTGTGTTTCAGTGTTACGTTTAAATACAAATGAAATGGAAGAAGTGAAATAGGTAAATATATAGTGCCTTTAGTTTGTTTCTGGCTGTACTCAATGATCCCTTGTCTTTTATTACCAGCTGTACTAAATGATCCCCTGTCTTTTATTATAGGTATGAATGCTGTGCTGGATCTCATGCAGCAAGGTTTTCCTTCACGTACACAATTTCAAGATTTGTATAACATGTACAAACAATATCTGCCTCCAGAGTTGGCTCGTCTTGACCCCCGTCTTTTCTGTAAGGTATGTGTCTTGCTATTCTGAGATTCCTATATAACCTAGTGTGTTTATGTAAAGCTGTTAAGATAAGTAGACATTTGAGTATCAATGCTGTGAAAGCTTATGTTCAAGAAGAAACCAATGCCAAAAAATACATGATTATAATTTGAATTTCTACTGACACTGACTCAGGACAGTCATTCATAAGAAACTGGATAATCTAAAGGACACGCACTACCACAGTACTGCTGAATTTTATTATGGATGCCGACATGTTTTGACCACTAGGCGGCCGTCATCAGATTGCAAAAAGTGTAGTGAGACCTATTAATACTTGATATCGCGATTACGATGAATGACAAAACTCTTCTGGGATGGAGGTGCGATTTGGTGTATCCCTGGGGCAAGGAAACAACGTTAACATGACCAAGTGCTGTCGACAGGGCGCTTTGATCAGTTTCTGGCTGATGCACAGGAGTTTGACATTCTAACAATACATAAATATATATGGATGGGGTGATTTATTTAATAAAAATTCAGTAGTTATATGCATAAAACAGCTAATTCCTGTTGATGCGATGCTCATACGCCTGACACGGCTCAAGGACTTCACTTCAAACTAAATTCAACTATAATTTCTAGTAGTCTGGACTTCAAAAAACTTACATGCCAACTGTCAGAATTACAGCACTCTGCCAAGCTGTGAACATGTGACATGTTGAAAACGAAAACTGGAATTTTAGAAAAACACAGCATGCACGATTTGCTTGCCCCCAAAATCTCGCGAGATTTGGACTATTTACATCTTAGTGCAGAAAAATTTCACAAGGGGATGCAACTCTTTGTTAGTCGTGATATCAAGTATTGAGCACTTACAACCTTCCCACTTCACAATAGCATAAAACTTTTAATGGCAAATGATCACTTGTATTAAATGATAAAATATATAGGTCTCAAGTGAATGCTTAATAAGAATTGCTTTAATTGTAACCTAAGTCTTGTCTTCTGTACATATCCATTGTATAATTCTCATAATTTGAAATCATTTGATAGGCCCTTTTCAAAGCCCTTGGACTGGATGATAAGGATTTCAAGTTTGGATTGACCAAAGTGTTTTTTAGACCTGGGAAGTTCGCCGAGTTTGATGAGTTGATGAAAAGTGATCCAGAGAATCTTGTAGAACTTGTGAAGAAAGTCAAACACTGGCTGCTATGTTCACGCTGGAAGAAAGCTCAGTGGTGTACTCTGTCTGTCATTAAATGTAAGTTAAACACTGGCTGCAGTTGTCACGCTGGAAGAAAGCTAAGTAGTGTACTCTGTCTGTCATTAAATGTAAGTTAAACACTGGCTGCAATTGTCACGCTGGAAGAAAGCTAAGTGGTGTACTCGTCTGTCATTAACCCTTATCCTGCTATATTATATTTACCTCCCCTTACCACCAGTGCTAAATAAATTTGAGAAAATAAATAAAATCTAACACACTGTTTTCAACAAGTCATAAATCTTTTATTTATTAACCAATATGTATGAACTGTATATGAAAATTGATCTGTAAATCCTGAGCTTCAATAATATGAACAATCATTTTTTTTGTAATTAGAAGTTGTCATTATCTGTGGACAAGCATATCCACTTTTCGAACTAAAGTGTAAAACATCATCCAGGTTGAATCCGCCAAAGTCAAAATATTCCCTGTCAGAGTTGCCGAAATCGCTGCTAAAAATGACTGTCTTTCAGCATAATTTCTAAAAACATCCTCCTTATCAGGTTCTTCTTCTTCACTTTCGATACCTTCAGAGTAATTTTTCTCTGCCGCATCATCAACGGAATACTGACTGCAATAAACACCTGTTCCTCGGCATTGGCGGAAACTTCACGTCCGCCATTTTGTAACTACAAACTCTTTCAAAGTTAAATAGTAACGTATATTTTTCTAACTGAGTTAAACATAAAGCTGCCTCTGATTTAAAGTTTGTTTTGATAAAGTCATTCCTGTATGATTGGGGGAGAGGGCATTCTTGTCATTCTGACATAGTCTAGTTCACTTAATGTAGGAAATATAATATTTAATTTCAGTGAAGAACAAGATCCTGTGGAGAAGAGCAAAGATCATAAACTTGCAGAAGACCATCAGGATGTGGAGTCAAGTCCGTATATTTAAACCAAAGTATGTTCACAATTTATCCTTATGTTTATTTAAAAAACAATTAACGATACAGAAAATTTCGTTGTGGTTTAAGTTTCGTTGTTGTAAACGATCGACGAAATTAAAACCATGACAAAATTTTTCACATACCTTCTAAAGAAAACACCTTAAGTTTTTTCAACGAAATTTGATGTCAACCAAATCACTTTATATTCAAAACAACGAAATTTTAGCCCAACAAGTATTTGTGTGTTATAAGAAAGAAAGAGTGTGTTAACTGTACTACAGTGTGTTATAAGATAGAAAGAGTGTATTTACTGTACTACAGTGTGATACAAGATAGAAAGAGTGTATTAACTGTACTACTGTGTGTTATAAGAAAGAAAGAGTGTATTAACTGTACTAGTGTGTGTTATAAGATAGAAAGAGTGTATTAACTGTACTACTGTGTGATATAAGAAAGAAAGAGTGTATTAACTGTACTAGTGTGTTATAAGATAGAATGAGTGTATTAACTGTACTACTGTGTGTTATAAGATAGAAAGAGTGTATTTACTGTACTATTGTGTGTTATAAGATAGAAAGAGTGTATTAACTGTACTACTGTGTATTATGAGATAAAAAGAGTGTATTAACTGTACTACAGTGTGTTATAAGATAGAAAGAGTGTATTAACTGTACTAGTGTGTGTTATAAGATAGAAAGAGTGTATTAACTGTACTACAGTGTGTTATAAGATAGAAAGAGTGTATTAACTGTACTACTGTGTGTTATAAGATAGAAAGAGTGTATTAACTGTACTACTGTGTGTTATGAGATAAAACGAGTGTATTAACTGTACTACTGTGTGTTATAAGATAGAAAGAGTGTATTAACTGTACTATTGTGTGTTATACGATAGAAAGAGTGTATTAACTGTACTACTGTGTGTTATAAGATAGAAAGAGTGTATTAACTTTACTATTGTGTGTTATACGATAGAAAGAGTGTATTAACTGTACTACTGTGTGTTATAAGATAGAAAGAGTGTATTAACTTTACTACTGTGTGTTATAAGATGGAAAGAGTGTATTAACTGTACTACAGTGTGTTATAAGATAGAAAGAGTGTAATAACGGTACTACTGTGTGTTATAAGATAGAAAGAGTGTATTAACTGCACTACTGTGTGTTATGAGATAAAAAGAGTGTAATAGCGGTACTATTGTGTGTTTTAAGATAGAAAGAGTGTATTAACTGTATTACTGTGTGTTACAAGATAGAAAGAGTGTATTAACTGTACTTCAGTGTGTTATAAGATAGAAAGAGTGTATTAACTGCACTACTGTGTGTTATAAGATAGAAAGAGTGTATTAACTGTACTACTGTGTGTTTTAAGATAGAAAGAATGTATTAACTGCACCACTGTGTGTTACAAGATAGAAAGAGTGTATTAACTGTACTACTGTGTGTTATAAGATAGAAAGAGTGTATTAACTGTACAAATGACTTCTAAGGTTAAAGTTTTGCTGCAAGTGTTGAAATGCACTAGCATATAATTAATTATATGCACTAGGATGCTGCTATTAGGAATTCGGGTTGTTTTCGTGTACAAGGTTGATTTAAGGATGTGCACTACTCGCATTTCTGTATTTACCTAGTTTTTTTGTAACTCCTCTGGTATTTTCCATAAAAATACATAAGAAATGTCTTGACCTATCCTTATTTTTGCATAAATGTAGAGCATTCATGTCAATTGACTTAAATAATGAAAACAGCCAATCTGTAAGACTTTCATCCTTAATGCAGTCATAGTGGAAATTTCTTGTTTAATCTGTTATCTAAGATAAAGTCCATGGCCTCTGATTGGTCGAAATTTAGGTATTGTCCGTTTTTGTTCAAATTTGGTATACAGATGTATTGCAATACTTCAAACTCAATTGCATATGATTTTTTCAGATTTGTTATCCAAATTGGAAGCCATGGCTTCTGATTGGTTGAAATTTAAATATTGTCCGATTTTTCTGATTCGTTATCCAAGATGACGACTAAGGCGTCTGATAGGTCAAAGCCTAGATATTGCCTGATTTTGTTCAAATTTGGTACTCGGATGTATTACGACATTGATTACTGTGAAGTTATTTGAGTGTTATTTTTTCCTATCCTGTGACGGCCCCATTTCTATTAGCACTTGTTACAAAAATGATTTTAATAGGTGAGCTATGTTTTTCTCCAATAGCTCTTGTTTACTGCTGTTTTTATTTAATGGTTCTTAGGAGAAAATCTTTTTATGACCTTTGCCATTTTGTGTAGGTATGAAATTATGGTGAAGATAAAAGAATCCCAGAGACAGATGACACAGATGGTGGAAGTTGTGTCCAAGCTGAAGAAAGACAAAGATACTGCTTCTAAACAAGTCAAACATGTGCAAGATTCCTTCGAAACCTTCATCAAAACTATTCGGGTTTGTTTGTCTTTAACTTTCTTTTTATGAAATAAGGAGATGCCAATGTACAAAGCATGTTTGATTGAGATAGGCAAAACACAGGGTATAAGTACATTGTAGTTTATAAAGATATTTCTATCAAAAGTGACTGACTTACAATTTATTTGCTGTTCTTGACATATAAAAGAGCATTTTATTCAGATGAGCTAACCTAATCACTCTGGTCCAAAATGAAATTGTATCTGTCAGTTTTCCAAGATGGCTTCCATGGTGGCCATCTTAATAATCTTAATCTTGTTACCGTTACACCTCTGGAACTGTAAGTGCTTTGAACATGAGACTTTCATTGTTAGACTAGGTTAATCTTTGAGATTGCAGAATAACTGAGATGTTCCGGCTTTAAACTTATGAACAAAATATTATTATACACCAATCAAATGGACTGTTTTATAGTGTATATGCACAATCAACAAGGGAGATATACTGTTAATTTACACATTGCAAAAGCCCAAAGGGCCTACTTAACTTGGTTAAAGTTTTAGTGCAATAATTGAAAAACAGAAGATATATCATGAAAGTAAGCAAATTTGATATTTTTCTTTCATCTGAACTTATTTGATATAAAAAGACAAAAACTAGCAAGGATACACTCTGTAACATAGGCACAGCAAAGGCCCAAAAGGGCATGTTGGTACTTAGTTAAGTTTTGGTGCATGTGTTGAAGTACGAGTATTATATTTTTGACAGTACGGTAAGTTAATTTATTTCCTTATGCTGAAACTATTTTAGCATATATGGACATTTATAACAAGAGAAACACAATGAAATTTTTTGAATTCACAAACATGGAAACTAGCGTTGAATTACAGTACCAGTATTTCACATAATTAACATTTCGTTGAAGCATTTATGATAAATCAAGAGTATTAAGTTAAAACTTTTGTAGTAAACTTAAACTTGCAAGAAGGGTGTATTATGTATCGCCTTGTGGTGCTCTTGTTTTAAGTAGGCTAACAGCAACCATCTTCAGATTTTGCTTTATATTCTTAATTTCTCCTATAGAAAGGAGACTGACACTTGAAAAATGATATCTAGATGTTCCTGAATAAAAAAATTGTTCGCAAGTGTTTCGGGATGACCAATCTTTTTTCCAAGTTTCTTTGTATTGAAATGTAATTCTAATGGAATTTATAATCGCAAGTTTTGTGACGTTGATTTAACAAAATGTGGGAGTTATTTATCTTGGATGCTTTTCATTAATAAGGAAACAAACAAACAAGAGACAGATATTTACTTACTACAGATATAATGTCTATTTACTATATATATAATGTCTACTTACTACAGATATAATGTCTATTTACTATATATATAATGTCTATTTACTACAGATATAATGTCTATTTACTACAGATATAATGCCTATTTACTACAGATATAATGTCTATTTACTACAGATATAATGTCTATTTACTATATATATAATGTCTATTTACTACAGATATCATGCCTATTTACTATATATATAATGTCTATTTACTATATATATAATGTCATTGATTTTCTAGTACATGTATTATGGGTAATCAACATTTTTGTATATTTTAGACAACTAATATTTCTCGTGAGGAAATGCAGCGTACATACAATCACATATTGACCGAGATGGATCAAATCTCGCAATCATTACGCAAAAAATTGGAAGAGCAGAAGAATCGCGAGGAACAAGAGAGGCTTCGTAAGATACAGGTAAGTATGTGTGGGGAGGATAATATCATTTTGGGTTGTATTTGGAGGGTTATGTATGTCAGGTCATACTAGGTGGTTCAGGATAAGTGGGTTGGAGCAAACTTGTCTTGATCATTTTGTCATATTGCATTTAAACTTTCCCTTCTTATTTATACTTTTGATTGAAGATTTAAACTATTTACTCATGCTTGATACTCATTATGCAGGTTATAACTGAAAATAGGTTTGTGTTGAAATCAGCTACTCAACTTAACATTCACATTGTATTATATATGTGTGATTTCTGATATTACAATATATAAGGACCATTTTTAATTTCTGAAAAGCCCAAATTACTTTTTCTTGTTTACATACACTGGTTGTAGAAATATGAATATGGTCCGATTGCATTTCAGTGTATTTACTTATTCATTTAATTATGATTAAGAGTCAGTAGTTCACATTAATAAAGAAAGTTATGCCCCAATTATGCTTAATACATTATTGGGACTAATCAATTGTTTTACACTTTAACTTATTGTCACAAAAATAGGAAGAAATGGAGAGGGAAAAGAAGAAGAAAGAGGAAGAAGAAAGAAAGAGAAGAGAAGAAGAAGAGCAGAGAAAAGTGTAAGTTTTAACGACATGTAATTGGCCCAAAGTTTCCGTTAATGACAGTTGCTTCAAAGCTAAACCTGGAATTTGGGACGGGGTTGTCTCAAACAGAGTATTGTCTCTTTCCTCTTATAAATATTATATTTATTGGTGGCATTTTTCAGTTTAAAATTGTGTATTCTCAGAACTACACACTTTTAGGTAAGATGTACTGTATATAACTACTTATTACACCTAATTTGCACCAATAAATTTGTTATATGGATTTTGCTTCTTGTCTGGCCCCCTATGACTCATACAGACTCTATATGTAAAATAAATAATAATATATTCTATAAACTGTCGTGTTAGATTTACTGTATATAACAACATACATTTGTTGACTTGTTTACCTGTTCAGCTGCAGAGAATCATTATAATTGTATAATCTGTTTAAATTTTGTCTCAAATATTAAAGTTTGAGAATAAGTGTTGTTAGATGTTGTGACTTGTAAAGTAAAAATCACATTAGCTAACATCATAATTCAGTATCGCTCTTTGAAAATTACTAAAATCGGGAGAGTTTTAAAAACAATAAAATTCTTTTTTATTGCCACAAACTTTATTTGGTCATGTTTTCAACAGAAAAGCAGAAATGGAATTGAAAAGGAAGAAAGAAGAAGAAGAGAAGAAAAAGAGAGAACAGCAGGATAAGGTTGAGAAGGTAAAGTGATTTATATAAAGTAAAGTGATTTATATAAAGTAAAGTGATTTATATAAAGTAAAGTGATTTATATAAAGTAAAGTGATTTATATAAAG
>JAUMGZ010108440.1:0-14291 GCA_032359645.1 Pododesmus macrochisma
GATACTTTCTACCAAGTTTGGATGAAATTGGTCCACTGGTTTGGGAGAAGAAGTCGAAAATGTGAAAAGTTAACGACAGACGCCGACGACGGACGACGGACAGGATTTGCATGAGAAAAGTCCACTTTGGACCTTTGGTCCAGATGGACTAATAAAAGGGACAGAAAACAGACACAGAATGAACAGAGCTCACTTTGGAGCTGGGGAGTTGAAAAGTTCAGAAAAAAATTAATTTGAGCGGAAAAAACAAGAGCTCTAATTCTAAGTCCTGAGACACTCTGTGGTGTCAATATTCCAGATTAAACATCCACACAGACACAAGAAAATCTTACAAGTCATAATAAATTTTATTTCAGATATTTAAGCAATACAAATTTATACATAGTATGCATTGACTAGAGAAATGCACAGTGACGATCAAACCAATCACGTTATTTACAAATTTAAGTTCATTTAAAGCTGCAAAATTTTAAAATTTTAACAATACCTGGTACAAAACTACAGAGTTAATAACGTGGTATTAATAAGTTCAAATGAGAGAACATCTATCAAGGTTACATCCTGAAGCAAACTTGTATTTTATTACACAGTATGCTGGATTTAAAGAATGCATACTTCATACATCTTACTAGATTCACCATACACAATATACACCAACTTGATTTACACCATACAAGATTGACGTCACACACCAAACTTGATTTACATCATTCACAATTTTGATCATACACCATACACATTTTTCATCACTCACTATACTTTTGTACACCAAACACATTGCTCAATTTACACCATACACCAGATTTGATTTACATTACACAATACACATTTGTACATCTTACACCTTTACTTGATTTACACCATACTCAATTTCACAAATTGAAATCAAACAGCTCTGAAGTTTTTAGGCAAAATCTACTGCTTTTCATTGAGAATGACTTCCATTTCTTTGCAGCCAGCTGTTTACACGAGAATGACTTCTATTTCTTTGCAGCCAGCTATAACATGAGAATGACTTCCATTTCTTTGCAGCCAGCTGTTTACACGAGAATGACTTCTATTTCTTTGCAGCCAGCTGTTTACACGAGAATGACTTCCATTTCTTTGCAGCCCGCTGTTTACACGAGAATGACTTATATTTCTTTGCAGCCCGCTGTTTACATGAGAATAACTTCCATTTCTTTGCAGCCAGCTGTTTACATGAGAATGACTTCTATTTCTTTGCAGCCAGCTGTTTACATGAGAATGACTTCTATTTCTTTGCAGCCCGCTGTTTACATGAGAATGACTTCTATTTCTTTGCAGCTCGCTGTTTACATGAGAATGACTTCTATTTCTTTGCAGCCCGCTGTTTACATGAGAATGACTTCTATTTCTTTGTAGCCAGCTGTTTACATGAGAATGACTTCTATTTCTTTGCAGCCAGCTGTTTACACGAGAATGACTTCTATTTCTTTGCAGCCCGCTGTATATGCACCAATCAATGGTGGAGGGTAAAAGTAAAAGCTTGTTTGATAATTGTCAAATAAGATACCATTTTTGCAACAGTAGATAAAATCTCTCATATTTCCAAGTTATTAATACAGTAAACAACATCCATCTGATTGGAACAGCATTATAATTTTATTTAGTATTTGATTAACAGACAAATTTCACCTTTTCAATCCTGTTGTGTTGCCCCCCGGGGAAAGGGAGCAAGCAATATCATTTTAACAAATCTGTATCCCCTTTCTCTGAAGGATGCCTTCTACCAAGTTTGGTTGGAAATGGTTCTGGTGTTTTAAGGAGGTGGAAGGCTTGAAATGTTGACATATATGCTATAACACGTAACTTTATTGACACAAACAGGAGTGACCAATTTTTGACCCAAGGGTCAAGACTTGAACAAACTTGGTTCTCTATGCACTGAAATTACTAAGTATATATGCAAGCATTAAACTCGAGGACTAGTTGATAGTCAAATTTATAAACGAATAAATCTCCTGTCAGGATAGTAAATTACCCTATTAAATCATCTCCTTTTTTGTCTCTGTCGTAAAGATGCTTGGTCTTCTGACCTTCATATAACACAATTATCTTTGATCTGTACATCTTCAGGCAATAAGTGGTGAGTTGTTTTGTAAAATTGAGGAAGTTGTGGCACACCTAAAACAATTTTGAGGATGTTATATCTTAACCTCCATCTCTAAGGATGATATTTTGTACTATTGTCAAACATCTTGAGGATGTTGTACTTCAATGTATCTTGAAGATGAAATTTATACTGTTGTCAAACATTTTGAGAACATTGTTTCACACAACACTTTGAGAATTTTTATGCATATACACATGTATGTATAAACATGCGATGTTGAGAATAAATGCACAACAGAAAAAAATATAGAAGTCAATAAAGTACATAAATTAAACAACTCCCAGATTCCTGTCTTAAGTCCAAGCAAAAATGAATTAAATAATACATACACTGTATATCACTATAAAATAACTTAAAATTTTATGATTTCTTTACAAAATACATTTTTATTATTGACATGTTTTTTAAGAGATTCACACACACACGGTTACTAGCTATATACACAGCCAACAGGAGTAAGAACAGATCAGAGAGCTTCATCATTACACCCGTATTTTCCTTATACAAACCACTTCTATTGCCTTACAAGGACATTATGACATAGCGGTTCCTTGTGATTAAAAATATGATTAAGACTTAAACAAAGGTAATTGCATATTCCAGTTTACTTTCATTATGCAACACATGTTATATAACATTCACTCTTCAGTGTCTGACATTTAATTCAATAGCTGCATTATGGTCATATAAATGTCAGATAAAATAGTCCTTGCAACTTGCTAGACCTTGTCATTTCAGAAGCTAAAACATGGAATCTTGTGACAGATGTAAGAGGAGTATACGTAGCACTTATGATTTCTTAGAAATGTTCATGCCTAAAATTACATTTATACAATATAGAACAAAGTGTACATTACTATCATCATCCATGAAACTGTTGTTCTGGACAGGTAGCACTCATTCTCTATAAACAATGATGAAGTACTGATGCATTGTTTAACAACTGAACTTCAATGTCTTCATACCAACAAGTCACGACTTTAACAACTGATCTTCAATGTCTTCATACCATCAAGTCACGACTTTGACAACTGAACTTCAATGTCTTCATACCATCAAGTCACGACTTTAACAACTGAACTTCAATGTCTTCATACTATCAAGTCACGACTTTAACAACTGAACTTCAATGTCTTCATACCATCAAGTCACGACTTTAACAACTGAACTTCAATGTCTACATACCATCAAGTCACGACTTTAACAACTGAACTTCAATGTCAACATACTATGAAATCATAATTTTAACAACTGAACTTCATATTAACAAGTCATGATAATGCCTTGGTCAATAAATGTTAAGTTCTCCCCACAATAAATCCAGGTACATTCTTTGAACATCATTCAGTGCAGACATTTTGGACTCTTTACAGAAAGTTTACAAGCACTTTACATCACAACAATAAATATTTATGATATATTATATAATCAGGATGAAACAGGTGTTTTTGTGTTGGAAGGTGAGTTGTTGTTAGGTCGTCCAGTAATCAAGGGAGGAGGTTGCTGCAGGATTGTCCTTTGTTGTGGAAGTAATCTGTCAATATAAACAAACTATGGTAAAATTACATGTGAATACATTTTCTAATAACAAAAGGCAAAAGGGTTTAAATCTTTTGTTGTGGTGGTACTATTCACTAACGTCTTCCTTGAATATCAATAAGAGGCATGTTGGGCCTTAACCTCCATCTGGTAGGAACAGGCCTATATTATAATGTTGTCAAATTTTCCCTTAATTGGCCCCCTAGTGGTACACCCTGGAGGCAGAGCCATATAATTTGAAAAAAAGCTTAACCTCCACCACCTAGGGATGCTTCCTACCAACTTTTTTGAAATTAATCCAGTGGTTTTGGAGAAGTCACCAATGTGAAATGTAAAATATGTGCAGTGTGTATTAATAGTGTTGTACTTTGACCCAAAAATGCATGACACTTATTTTGGACCCTAGAGATATACCTTAATAAACCTAGTTTGCCATACAGCAAGGTTACTACATACGCAAGCATAAAAGTCTATGCCTTCTAGTTTAATAGAGGTTTTTGAAAGTTTGAAAAATTTTCCCTATTTTTGCCCCCTATAGGCACCAGTTTGGTTGACATTGGTCCAGTTGTTTTCGAGAAGTTACAAATGTGAAAAGTTAACATATTTGCTTTAAAGCTGTAATATTCTCCAAAACGATACATTTCATTTAACCAAATTCAGCTACAAACGTCAAGTAAATGCCTTGATTAGAATAGAAATAACAGTTGCATGGATATAAAATGCGATGTAATAGAGTAAACAATAGATATAAATCAGGTATTTTCTTGTTAATGCCACCTAATTAAAATTGGGCACCTTGACCTCTGGAATTCACCGAAGTCTTTGTAAATTCAAACGATTAAGCTTGTCGCCTAAAACTTCCGTTAACCTTATTGTTTACATGTGCGCCTTGCTCGTGCTGAGCACTGTTCAAAAAGAGATTCCAACTCACATTGTCAACAATCGCTATGCTATACACATGTACATGTTTACAAATAATATTTGACCTGTATACCTTCGTTAAATTAATCGATGTTCTAATTCACTTCGTTCAATCGAACATTAACAAAATTAACACAACTCTTATATATGGTGACACTACGGTACCTGTCTGGGTTTTTTTCTGGTTTAAACTGTATGTGTTGGCTTTCGACCGCGATTCGTTGTTGTAGGACATTTGTTTTATCAAGTGAGCGTCCGCATGCTCCATAAAGCTGGTCATAAAGTTCACGACATGGTCATCGGAATAAGGGGCATGACTATCCACCATATATTTACTTCCAGTAAAAAAATTCAATAAATCGACAAAATAACATTTTACTCCAATATCTCTATCCTTTGCCATTTGGCAAAGCAGTAGCATACTTTGTCACGAGAAAAGAATTATTAATTACTTGTGTTCCTCAAGTTTCCAAAAAATAGTAGACTGGAAGAATATTACCGCTTTAAAGTCCATCTATATCCTCAGGGATTAATCTAGGTTTTGGGGGAAAGTGCCCTTTCAGTAAAAAGGGGAATTTTTTTCCCTACTTTGGGGAATGCTTTCTTATTCATTAGCTTTTACATAATTAACACCTAAAGGGCTAAACACCCTAGGGGTGGGTTTACCTAAAGGTTATTTTGTCAGGTGTATACAAACAAAGCACATGGCTTCTGGTAAAGGTGGCTTACGTAAATAAGTTACTTTCACTTTCCCACTACTTTATACACATATAGGTCTTGCACCAAATATAATCGCAAAAAATCTTTTTCATGCACCAATTTTCACTCAAAATTGACAAAATTATGCGCATATTGCGATCAACAGCAGTAACACTGAACGCATTTTTAAAATTTTGAAATATCTATTTTACCGAAAAAGGGGAATTTGGGGGGGAAAATAGGGAAATTTGGTACCTTTTTCTCGAGGGGAATGTGCCGTTAAACGGCAGCATAATGATGCTAGATTGGTCCCTGATCTGTTAAGTACTTTTTTGGCATTTGAATACTTTTGATCCCAGAATTGAACAAACATGGTTCTCCATGCCCTAAAGTTACCACATACCAACTAATTAAATACTTGGCCTTCTAGTTTATAAAAATTGTTTTTGAAATTTTGTAAAAGTTTCCCCATTTGGGCCCCCTAAGCAGCAGCCCTTCAGGACTGTGATCTATCATTTGAACACATCTGAACTCCTTTCTCCCAGGTACCAAGTTTTGATAAAATTGGTCCAGTAGTTTTGGAAAAGAAATAAAAAATGTGAAAAGATAACATATTTGCTATATATATGACACAGACTCACCGGACCAGTGCTTGAACCCCCAGCTGGTTCTCGCTGTTGTAGCCAACATTGACATATCAATTTTGAGTGACTGCGAGACCTCACTGTTACCTCTGACCTCGTATAAAAATAGAGGCCTCCCATCTCCATATTTGGAAATGAAATTGGTCTAGTAGTTTTGGACAAGAAGTTATAGTGTTAAACTCTGACCCTAAAACGCGTAACCCATTCAAGCCTTCAAGGGAATACCAAAATATTAAGCTCTAGGCCTTCTACTTTATTAGAAGATTTTTGAAATTTTGTCAAATTTTACCCCTTTTGAAACCCAAAGTGGCGCCCCCTTGGGCCCGAGCCCCTTCATTTGAACAAATCTAAATTTCCTAGTTAACACATTTGCTTTGAACTTTGTTGAACTTTGACCAAAAACGCGTACCCTATTTTTGACCCAAAAGTCACAACTTGAACAAACTTGGTTCTCCATGACCTAAAGTTACTACATACCAAAACATTAAGCTCTAGGCCTTTTAGTTTATTAAAAGAAGATTTTTGAAGTTTTGACAAATGTTCCCCCTTTTGGCCCCCTAGTGGTGCCCCCTTTGGGCAAGCCCCTTCATTTGAACAAATCTGAATCCCCTTCCCCTAGGAATACTTCCTACCAAGTTTGGATAAAATGGGTCCAGTGGTTTAGGAGAAGTTAAAATGTTAAAAGTTGACGACTGACGACAGACAAGGGATGATGGACAAGATTTGTATGGGAAAAGCTCACCTTGGACCTTCAGTCCAGATGGACTAAAAATCCTTAAAATTTCTATGCATGTCATTGATGTCTATCAACAAAGATTAAATAACTTCTAACAATACCCACCTTTAAAAATTTTAAGATAATTTCTTGAATTCTGTCATTGTTTCCTTGTTCTATTTCTTCTCTCATTTTCTGAAGTAAAGATGTCAGAAGTCAATATTAAGAGCATTTAAAGTCAGTTTATGGTACAATTTAAGTACAACATTATATCTGTCAGGCTATGCAAAATTAATTACTTGGTTCTCATGTTTTTTTTTTTTTTTCTCCTATGGTTTATATAGGTAACATCACTCAGGAGAGGTTGGTTTTAGAAATTTATCCCACATGTTAGATAACACCTAGCATCATTCCCATTGGCTGGAACTTTAATAGAAAAGACGTCACACCATGACCTCTCACACAACGATTTATGCTGTCTCTACGTACGCACCTGATATAGTTCATTCTTTAAACGGGTATATTTAACCTATTATATAAAGAACTTTAATTCTTGAGTATAAGTTTTCAAATACAGCGATCAAATCGACTACATGTACTTCCTATTCCTTGTTCCTGCCTTGGTCAAGATAACAATATGTCTTGTATTCATACACAGACGTCGTCCACCATGGGTGATTCCAAATATCAACAAACGATATTTTTTCTGACAGAAAATTGTAGGAGAAAACTTGTTACGATTGGATATTGGGTTTTATTTAACTCTCATTAATTAATTTTCAGATTTTTAAAGAACCTATATTTATCATTTTATTGGAGAAGATACATTTTTGGAAGGATAAACTTTTAAACTATGGTGTATTTGAGATAAAATTTGACTTTAATTGTTTATTTTTAGTCTGTCGTGCAATTTAAAATGATATTTGTTTTTGTTAATACCAAATTAAGATATTTAAATATATATGTTGCAACAGGAACGAAATCAGTTGCAAATAGAAATGAGTGATAAGGGGTTTTTGGGGCTTTAAAATAGATGAGGGAGGGCTTGAGAACCAAGTATTTAATTTGTGTTGGCCTCAGTTAGATAAGGACTTAATCATTGTACAGGATCAATACATCACTGGGCATTATATGTTGGACTGTTGGTTAAAGACTAAATCAGTAAAGGTCACAATAAATCACATCAGCTATATGAGATTTTACCCATGACAATAGTATGAACAAGGATGTATAAACTTTCTTATATTATGATGATCTTATGTGAAGAGCTCATCTTAAAATATACATTAAGAAATGTGGTCATAAAAGTTGAGTTGATATTTCTAATAATATTATCTATGTACTTTGATGTCCTCATGAGTTGTGCCATCGTCTTTTATTGATACATTCGTAGTAGAACGTCCTCCATCTCCTGGCATTGAGGCATTTACTATCTCATTAAGGTAATCCTGGTCTACCTTGTCCATTGCTGCTTTAAAGTCATTTTCAAAACCTTCACCCTGAAAAATAACAAAAGTCAAAATTGTGAGTGACCCAGAGAAGCTCAATTTAGAAATAATAGAAGAGTAAGTTAGAAGTAATTAAGTTATTGAAATAACAGTCAAAACTGTTACCCAGAAGAGCTCAATTTTGGAATAATAGAAAAATAACATAATGTGTTTAAAGGAGATAATCACTACAAACAAACAAGGTCTTTTGAAATGTCTTTACCCTCACTCTTCATAGATAATACATGTATTTAAAAGAAAATCCATTCAAACAAGCTTTTTTCCTTCATGCAATGTTGACTGGGTTGTGATATCAAATGCATTTTATCCAACCCCAAGTTTTGTTTTTATATTAATAATTCAATAATTCAAAAGTTATATTTTGAATATTTAAATAGTAAAGCAACTTTATGAATTACAGATACAAGATGAAATTAAATCTCCTTTTTTCTTACCAAAGCTGTCAAATTTAATTTAATTTAATGCAGGTACTGTATTCGTACTAATAAACGCCCTATCTTATAGTCGCCCCCCCCCTCCCCCAACACAGCACGTACGTCAAAATCAACAGATCAACATCATCTTTCTAACAATTGAACATATCTCGGGTGTTCCTATTTTCCTATATGATTTGACAGGGCCGTTCTGGAACGTGACCGACTGTACTTTCGTTTTTCTTTACAATACCAACACTATCGCTGAAATTGTTACTATGCTTCATCAAACAGTAAAGGATTATGCATTTTTCACGGTAAATGTGATATCCCTTTATTTCTGAAACATGATGTCCCTTTATTACTGAAACATGAAGTGCATTGCAACACATGTTGACTGAAGTGTTCAATCAAGGGGAGCAACTCTAGCTCTATAGGAATATTTTTGGCGGTAAATCGAGGCATGTCTGAATTGTATGTAATGGCCAGTTTGTGTTGCCTATTTACGCTGTTGAATCACTGGAATAGTGTGACGTGATTATATTAGTTTCTAAATGTTTAAAACATTAATGTTTTGATAAAAAAGAGTTTAAATGTTGTTTCTAATTAACGCCCTCCCATTAAATTTACCATGGTATTTTTGGCTTGTTTCCAATAATCGCCCACCCCCTACTTTTAAATTTGAGTCTGTTCTATCAATCGCCCGGGTGTTTATTAGAATGAATTCAGTATGTATGATTCTGTCTTGCATGATTTAAATATTTTTTAAGACAACATAATAAAGATGATGTATTAATAACCATCCTCGACTCTAGGCCCTCGATATACTTAACCTTGTTAGTAAATTGATTTGTAATAATACTAAGGTCATTACCTTCTTGACATCTGGTTCAAGTGTTTCTAGCTTTTTCAATCTTTCAAATGAATCATAATCATTTTCACCAAACATTCGGATAGGTTCCATTCTCTCTCGCAGCCTCCTAATGACCTGATCATGAAAGAAGTGTTAAATATAGATTATTTTGTTAAATTAATTTGTTTATTCTTTGATGAAAATTGTTAAGATAGTTCATGAAGTTATTCCATAATTTTAATCCATAGCGCATTTTACCGATATCGTGACTTTTAATCCATAGAAATTTTCAATACACACAGTGCTTGCTACAGTAGTATAATTTATCATGCAACTTTTTGCTTAAATCTAATAATTTACTAAGAATTTTCCATCCTTGAAAAAGCTATTATAAACATTTTTGACATAATTCTGCATTTTCTGTGATTTATCATACAGCTAGCACTAATGCCAACAACTAAAACTATTATGGCCCTAAAAAAATAAGAATTTTTATGACAATGTTATAACATTTAAGAATACAAGCAACATAAACAGTTGCAACAGAAGCAAGAAAAGTGATTCTATTAAAATACCTCTTTTCTGGGAAGATGAGGAACTTTCTCTTCTTCTTCTTCTTGATTGCCATCATCTGAATCTTTGACTTCCTATCAAAATCAAAGTGAAATTATAAACCTTTATCCTCAAATTCTCAATTATTTTTACCATAACATATTATTAAGCCAAACACTTAAAATAAAATTCTTCAGAATTCAAACTTCAAACTGCTAACAAACAAAAAAGTACAATTTTACTATTAAAGTCTAGCAAAATTACCATGTGGACCCAATTTCAATCCAGATTATGTTAACATTTTATCCTCAAAATGTTTTTAATTTGTTTCTTACAACATAGAACCAAATTAAAGAGATAGCGATTATTAATTAATCTGTTAAAAAAATATCTGCATTAGCATTTGGCTCAGGTGAACTAACAAAAACTGAAAACTTTTACTTTTATGATATTAAACAAAATGATATGCATAATTATGAACCACAAAAATAACAAAAGGCCCATCTTGCCTTAACATCCATCTGGTTGAAATAGGCAAAAAACTAAATATTTGCATTTTAATACTTTGACCCAAACCCTTAAGTTATTATATAACAAAGCATCAAGCACTATACCTTCAAGTTTACAAGAAGATTTTGAAATTTTGTACAATTTTTCCCCATTTGGGCCAAAAAAGGCACCCCCTGGGGGCCAAGACCCTTTATTTGAACAAATCTCAACCCCCTTCCCCTAGGGATGCCTTCAATCAAGTTTGGATGAAATTGGGTCAATAGTTTTGGATAAGAAGTTGAAAATGTGAAAAGTTAACATATTTGCCATAGTGTTGAATTTGAACCCAAATATGTAACCTATTTTTGACCTCAAGGTCACGCTTGAACAAACTTGGTTCTCCATGCCCTAAAGTTACTACATACCAAAGCATTAAGCTCCAGGCCATCTAGTTTATCAGAAGAAGATTTTTAAAATTTTGTTAAATATTCCCCATTTGGGCCCCCAAATAGGCGCCCCTGGGAGCCAAACCTAATTTCTTAGCAAATCCGAACCCCCTTCCTATAGGAATGCCTCCTACCAAGTTTGGATGAAATTGGTCAATAGTTTTGGACTAGAGGTCAAAAATGTGAAAAGTTAACACATTTGCCATTGTTTTGAACTTTGATCCAAAAACGTGTAACCTATTTTTTACCCCAGGGTCAAGCATTGAACAAACTTGGTTCTCCATGCACTAAAGTTACTACATACCAAAGCATTAAGCTCCAGGCCATCCAGTTTATCAGAAGAAGATTTTTGAAATTTTGTTAAATAATCCCCATTTGGGCCCCCAAATAGGCGCCCCTGGGAGCCAAACCTAATTTCTTAACAAATCTGAACCCCCTTCCTATAGGAATGCCTCCTACCAAGTTTGGATGAAATTGGTCCAGTAGTTTTGTACTAGAGGTCAAACATGTGAAAAGTTAACACATTTGCCATTGTTTTTAACTTTGACCAAAAAACTTGTAACCCATTTTACCCCAGGGTCAAGCATTGAACAAACTTGGTTCTCCAGGCCCTACATACCAAAGCATTAAGCTCTAGGCCTTCTAGTTTAATAGAAGATTTAAACTTTTGACCAAAAAACTTGTAACCCATTTTTTACCCCAGGGTCAAACATTGAACAAACTTGTTTCTCCATGCCCTACATACCAAAGCATTTAAGCTCTAGGCCTGTTAGTTTAATAGAAGATATTTTAAATTTTGTCAAATGTCCCCCCTTTTGGTCACCTAGTGGCACCCTCTGGGGTCAAGACCCTTCATTTGAACAAATCTGAATCCCCTTCCCTTAGGGATACTACCTACCAAGTTTAGATGAAATTAATCCAGTGATTTGGGAGAAGAAGTCGAAAATGTGAAAAGTTAACATAGATGGAAGACGTACAGGATTTGTATGGGAAAAGTCCACCTTGGACCTTCAGTCCAGATGGACTAAAAATTATAGAAATTGACCTTCACATGAGGGAGTGCATAAAAATATGAAAAGATTAAAACAGACGACATACAAGTTGGTATGAATGAATGTTAAACTGTATAAATTATTATATGTATTAAAATATTCCCAATATATTAATCAATTGTTATTAGATCTTAATAGTTTATGTATATGATATAAACTAACAACTGGTATATTGTCTTCTGGCTTCTTGTATCTTTGGTGCTTGCTCCAGTATTCTTCTTCCTGTTTGGCTGCCAAGTCTCCTCTCTTGAAATATTTCTTATTAGGAGCCTATATATAGATCAAAATTTAATAAATATCTTGGAATAACATGGTAGCAATAAATACAAAATTGAAAGTAAAACAAACATACATGGACATGACATACCGGAAATGGAATATGGGAGCAGCCAGTACAGGACTTGCACAATAGCATGTAATGCTCATTTTATGTAAATGAGCTTGAGTGATAAACAAAGAAGAATTAATTCAAAGGAAAACCAGAAATTTAATATCTTACTTTCATTCTATTGTAATCTTAATAATTCAATAAATGGATTGCAATTAATATCATATATGATAAACTGTTAAAATACATTATTTCTACCATTGTAGAAAAACTTTCTTCAGAACGATGTCATCTTCAAACACTTTTCTTGTTCATTAAACCGTTCAATTGGTGAAAGATGCATACTTATTACGAACGCTTATATGCTTTCTACTGTAATATATGTAAGTTTTTAATATTTTCTATGCATTTTCTTTGAAAAAATTGAGAAAAAGCGAAAATATATCTTCAGAACTAGACAAACGACCGTAGTTTACTCCTGAGGCACGTCCTCTATCTATGGTCTTTTTACATGTATATATATTTACAACCAGCACGGTGGCTCAGAGGTAGTGCATTCACTTGTGATCCCGCAAGGGGGGTTAGAATCCCTACTTTGTCAAACCTAAGACATTATAATAACTTAAATAAGGTAACTTTCTCGTTCCCTGCTATGTGCTTAGCGTTATGGGTAGTTATAAGGTCTGCATGGTTGCCTCGGTGTCAGGATTATGTGACAGGGTGAAGTATTACGTCAATGTGTCTGTCATGGGACAGCACTATAAAGTCGCCATCAGTGCGAACTGTCACAAGCAGACATCGATTTGACCTAAACATGAGTTGAACTAACTTCAACTTGAATGGAACAAAACAAACAAACCTATTACACAGCTATTTTTTTTGTTAAATAGTTATAGTGACACATGAATCATTTTTTTTACGTTATCTTTGAAACAAACCAAAATGTCGCTATTCTTTTGTAATTGGCGTTTCTTTCTTTCGATCTCTGCTTTAATCAAGTCCATTTCTACTTTTGGGTTGTTTTGATATACCTCAAAACCGGAAGCATATGTTTTATATTTACTTCTTCGATAGCCAATAGAAATTCGTCTTACTTCCAGTCTTGGCTTGAGCAATTTTCCAGTCCCCGGATGTACAACACATTGTAAGTTGTCGAGAACGAGATGAAATGCAAGCTTTTTACCAACTTTGCGATCATCAACTTATACATTGTTTGCAGAGTTACAGCAGAAGAATCAATAAAAGTTGCCACTTACAATCTATGGAATGTAATGTTCAACTGGGAAGTGCGAAAGCACAGAATTGCTGAAATGGTAGGTTGATCATCGTTCCTCTATTCATACTCATACGACTGTAGTGGATGTTGTTACTGCATGTTTGATTGTGTATTCATTTGTATCAATCAATAATAATTAAGTTTATGAATCAAACACTGTTTGTCATCATGCAATAGCCCGAATAAAACAAGGCTATCATATATTGTTTTGTATATCATGTAAATCATTGGTATGTTTAAAACTAATTATAGGTTATATACTTGTATACATGTATCAGGCCAACAATCAGTACCTTGTTGAAACCTAACAGCTATGCTAAATGTTAAATTATATTACAACAACTAAATTTTACCATACAGCCATATTTGAAGTTTACATTTTTATAAACTCATGTAAAAAAAAATGCAATAAAAACCTTGAAATATTTTATCATATTTATGTTAAAATTAAGAGGAATAAATGTTTAAATATACACTATCTTGACATTTTTTTATTCAGATCCTTGATCAGGGGCCAGATGTTATTGCATTCCAAGAAGTAAGGTTTTATGAAGATGAATCGAGGAATCAAATAAGTGACTTACAGGCGTTATTACCAAATTACAAATGGATTCTTTATAAAGTAGCAAACGTGGCAGTAAACACTAAACAAAACATCATGCACAAATGGATAAAAGAAGGTTTGTCATTCATCAGTATTAGTATTGTAACGCGAGACCTCT
>JAUMGZ010108662.1:0-17589 GCA_032359645.1 Pododesmus macrochisma
TGGGGTCCAAAAGGGGGAAAATTTGACAGAATTTCAAAAATCTTCTTCTAATAAACTAGAAGGCCTAGAGCTTAATGATTTGGACTGTAGTAACTTTAGGGCATAGAGAACAAAGTTTGGTCAAGGTGTCATTTGGTTACGTTCCAGAACGGCCTTGTCAAATCATATAGGAAAATGGAAAAACTGGAGATACCTTCAACTGTGAGAAAGACAATTTCTAGGTAACGGTGATGATCTGTTGATTTCGATGTATGTGCTGTGTTTGGGGGGGTAAGGGTTAGAGGTTTGTCAAAATACACTGGAGGGATGTAAAAGTCACTAGTTTTGGCGTCAAAGTAGGGGGTGGGCGATTATTAGAGACCAGGAATTTATTAGAACAAAAACGGTATTCTTTAAATGATAATAAAAATGTGTGGAATTAAAAGAATGTCTTGCAATAAATAAATGTGTTAATAGCTTAAATTTTGTTTCTTTTTTACTACAGGTCAAGTTTTCTCAGAATTAAAAGATTTTAATAGTAAATTTAAGGTAAGTCAATGTCTGTAGCTCATTGTCCATTTTTAGTATGCCTGTTCGAAGAACAGAGAGCTATAGCGATATCCCAGGCTCGAGCGTCAGCGTGAAAATGTTTAAGGTATTTGGTGCAAGTTATTTAGAAGCTTGTCATTCATTCAATATGTGTACTAGGATGCTGATATTTGGAGTTTCCTGTGGAGTATACTATTGATGTAGTGAAGTTGAAATTAAAAATAATTTTAATTTTTTTTAAACATTTTGACCTTTCTTGATCTTAAACATTTTTGGAGCATACCAGCATTACAAACATTATTTTCTTTATGTTTTTTATCTACCACACTATATCATATACTGATGGCAATATCAGGAATATAGAAATATATATTGATTAAATGTTATTTGGGTCAGAATTAACAGCAATGGTTTATAAAAAAATAAGACTAGTCTAATAATGTATTTTTAAGTGGTCATGAAAGGTTAATTAAATGTCATTCAAAATTGACTAATGTATAAGCACACGAGCATTTGGTGGCTTTGACACCATCTCTGGTTGATCCCAATTCTCTCTTAGAATTGATGGTCTTGTCTACCTACAGTTAGTAGACCATTCTTAGTTTGAAGTCTTGAGGTCGAATATGTCAATACAGAAGGAAGGAGTCACAATATATCTTGAATTGTGGAAGGCTAATTTAAAGGGAGTAAATGTCATCAAAATGAATTAAAATAGTAATTTTTGCTAATGTGCATCTTCATAGAAATGATGTTGATCTTGAAATATTTGGTTTCAATGGGAGACAACTCTTATTAAATAAGCAACGACAGTATGTTTTTATGATCAGTTAAGGAAAGTAAAAGAAATTAAAATATGGCAATTTAAATTCTAAAGTAATCCCTGAATTAAAAAAAAATAAATGTTTACTGGCTTTAGCACTTGACCAATTTCTTGATAGATATTGTAAGAGATATGTTTTCTTTCTTTCTTTTCTATAACAGGCTGTTTTGCTTATAAAGGTCTGTAATATATTTACAAATGTTATCATGATGAATTTTGCCTTGTAGCTGGAAAAAGAAAAGGTGGAACGTATTGAAGATAAGGTACTACAAGAAGAGTCGTCATCCACACAAGCAGAAAAGTTGGAAGATTCAGCTGGAAAAGAACAACAAGATCCTGTTGAAAAGTCAGAGAAAGAAAAACCTGAGAAAGAAGAGTGGGTATTTTTTGTTAGCGTCAAAATTTCATGAATTTGTAATGTTTAATCAAATATGTTCATTGTTTTGAAGCATTTTGTGCTTTTGTGCAATAATAGATTGTTTTGTATTTTTCATGTTGCTGCCTAAAATGTTTAACATAACGAGTGTATATTTGTTGAATTAACTTACTGTGAAATGTAATAAAAATAAATAAATGCTTTTACACAATATAACTTTCAATATAAAAGAGGAAAAATATTTCTCCTGCAATCCATATAAGTTACGTCACTCTGGAGAGGTGGGTTTTATAAATTTATCCCACATGTTAGATAATACTTAGCGCCGTTCCTATTGGCTGAAACCTGAATAGAAATGACATCACAAAACCGTGACCGCTCACACCAATGATTTACGCCGTCTTTACGCACGCCCTGATATAGTTCATTCTTTAAACGGGTATATTTTCGTATTGTCTAAATAATTTTAATTCTTGAGTTTATATTTACAAACATAGCCATCAAAAAGACTACTTCTTATTCCTTGTTCATGCCTGGAATGAGATAACTATTTGTCTCGTATTCATACGCAGACATCGTCCGCCATGGGCGATTCAAAATGTCAACAAGCGATATTTTTACTGACAGAAAATTGTAGGAGAAAAGGACACCATAACTCGTTGGGATGGGATATCAGGTTTCAATTTCACTCTTGTGAGATAAAACCCGATATCCCATCCTAACTCGTTGCGGAACCTATATATCTATCACAGATTTAGTTTGTGCTTTTATATTTTTTCATATGGAACAATATTATTTCCTATATTACAATATTAACATAACCACAATTCAGGCCTTAATTTGTAAATAAATAAATAAATAAAAAATGATATATAAATGGTTATCTTTTTTTCAGATCTGTCATAAAATCAAATTTAAATCCATTGGCTAAAGAGTTTGTTATGAGCACAAAGAGTTTCCAACCGGTAAGTATCTAGACAGTCAACTGATTACATAGGAATTGGAGACTATGAAGCTGAAAGCAAATTGTAATCTTGTTAAAATTACTTAATGTAAAATTGAGAACAGTCTATTAAATAGGGTTTGGGAGGGGTGTACTCCAGAGTTTTCATAATGTTAAATATCAGAAATAAGAAGGGAGAAAAAGATAAGTTTTATCTATCTGTGAATTTAATTTTAATGCTAAAAGAATAAAACTTTCAATGTATATTGCTTGAAGTTATTTGAGATTTTGCACACATGTGATATGACACAGTAATAGGCACCTCATAGTTTGTATTGAAAGAGACCTTCATCAATTATTTAATGTTATACAATGTAGCAACAGACGCCAGCACAGCCCCAACAGATCCCTACTCCACCTCGCCCCCAGACACAACAGAGCCCCATCATACCGATGCCTGCGGCCCAGGTACAGCACAGTGCATTATATTCTATGCCACAATATCACATGATGCCACACAGTGCTGTTGTGTCAATGACCTCACAAAGTCAACAGCAACAACTCAGGCCAACAAAAAGAGGTGAGAATAACTCCTTTAAGGTATTAAAGTTTGTATTCTTTTCATAATAAGTCAATGATGTTCATGCTTCATACATATTCTAATTTTGTTACTGCAAAAATAAACGTGTACTATCTTTACAGTAAGTTTGTATTCTTGTTCAGAATAAGTAAATAATGCTCATGCTTCATGCATATTCTGATTTTGTTACTTCATGAATGTGAACTATCTTGCATATTTGCAAAGCTTTAAAATCAACACACATAATAATATTAATTAATGGCCCAATTCTGATAATTGTTTAAGAGTATTTTACCTTCAATATGATTGTATTTTATAAAATTTATAATATCATTTTTGTATTTAATAAATAAAAAATGATATTATAAATTTTTAAAAATTAGAGTTAATTTAATCTAATTTTCTTTTTTCCTTTCAAAAGAATAAAGTCCTTGTTAAATGATAATTTCTTCATTTTCAAGTCATTAAATATTGCAATTTAATATATTTTATTATTTTTTTTGAAGCAACTGTATCAATCCAAGGAGGTCTAAGACCAGATTTAACAGCTGCTGCTGCACAGTCAGTCACTGGACAACCTCTCTTAGCACAGGCTGTACATGCTACACATCCAGGCCAGTATATACTACAGATGCCACCTATGCTTCCACAGCCAACCGGATATCAGATGGGGGGACAAGTAAGTATTGATGTCATAATATACCAAAACTTTTATTGTGAATCTGCCACCACATCAAAAGAAATGAATTCTGCCTTCCAGTGTTGACTTTGAATTAAACTTTCCCCATTAAAGTATAATCATGTACAACTAGCTCATGGTCATATTATACTCCTGTCAGTGCTCAAATTGGTAAGATAAAACTGAAATAAGTAATAAAACATAAATAACACACAGAAATGTAGGTAAATTCAATATTTACTGATTTAATAAAGTTAGGTTTGTATCTTGAAATAGAGTTTTTCTTGTCTGTGCAAAGTGAAATGACCTAATTTGTGAAATGATTTATGTTTGACGAAGGCCATAGTATTGATGTAAAAAAGAAAGAAGAGTGTATTAGAATCAAAAGTACAATGGAATTTAAGTAAATAACTACAAATGAACACCACAAAGTGATAGCAGTCACATAAAACAATATTCTGTTGTAATTTTAAACATTGACTAAACTTTAATTGTTATTGAACTTTGCTTATAAAAAAATGTCAGCCTTCCCAAATATCAAAAAGCCAACTCGTGATTAGAAGTTTCAATTTAGTCACTAGTAAATACACTAGTATTATAATTACACCTAAGAGGCTATAAAAAATGTAAATCACATCAATCACATTTGATATGGATCCAAAGTTCCAAGGGTATTCATAAGATTATTTTGATTATTGTTTGCAAAAATTAATTTGTATATATCCATTGCAGAAATAAACCCATGTAAGGTTTTGCCCATTTGATGTTCCAAGCGAAGAAAACATGTAATATTTCTATTAAATATACCTTCCAATTATTTGTGTTGCAGGTTATGCCTATGCCAAATACAGGGACAGCAGTTCCTCCTGCTCCAAGGATGACCCCAACGTCTGCGGTGCAGATGGTACCTACGACCCACAATGCTGGGGTAGATCACAACAACCAGTCACATTCTGCTGGACCTATGTTTAGTGAGTGTTAATTGATAACAAAGACAACAAGTCCCGAGGTTATAACTTCTTTTGATAACATAATAAGTTGCAAGAATAAAAGAGCTATCCTATGACCAAAATGAAATAATTGAAACTGGGAGCTTGAGAAAGAATTATCAATCTGGAGTCGTAGAAACATGCAAATATATCCATGATGTGTATAGCCCGGCATACATGTGCTCAAGCACATATTTGTTATTGTGTGGTTTCTTTGGGCTTCTAGGATTTGTCAATTAATCGTTCCGTAATAAATGCTAAAAGATATCACCTGTCCACCTTGACTACGTGTATTTAATGTACATTATTTATTCTGATAGATTCATTTTTTCTAAAAGTTGTTTTCAGTGGGTGTTTATTGATAATTCATTTGTATTTTCAGTGACATCCCATACAGGTCCAATGCCAGCACACGTGCATGCAGCACAGTTTCCTCACCCCACACCGGCACACACAATAGGACCTCCACAAAGTCAACAACAACATCAGCAGCACCAGCACCAGCACCAACAGCATCAGCACCAACAAGCTGCACAGATGAACCAACAACAGCAAAACACTAACCACCCAGCACCGAGCCCCGTGCAGCAACAGGGCCCATCAGTACAGTCTCACACACAGGGACATCCCCCTACGTCGGGCACACCACAGCCCCATCCACCCTACCAACAAATGACTATACAGTCCCACCCCCCTCTACAGCCAAGCCCACATCACCCCACGTCACCACAGAACATGCATCAAATGCCAGCACAGTACTTTGCGTCGCATCATTCGGGAGCCTCTCACGTACAGGGTAACCAACAGTTCCCACAAGGGCTGCCGCCAAACAGTGCTGGTGGACACAACCTGCAAGGACAATCGCCACACATGAATCACGGCCAGCACCAGATTGTCATGATGCCTCCTCAACATAATCAACAAAACCCTCAACAGCAACAGCAGCAGTATCAACAGGGACACTCGGGCATACCACACATGGGTAATTTATAATGATACGTGTCTGTAATATTGAACTCTGTAGACTGGTTTGGGCCATATCTACAACCTTGAAAACCTCAAACATCAAGTAGGGAAGATTTGTAGTTTTTGTGTTTGAGTATTAAAGTTTTAGTAACGAATGATTAGGAAAATGAGAATTTTTGGTGGGGAGATGATGCATGAATGGTGAGAATTCTAATCTAAAAATAGGGAGTCTCACTATTAATGGGGGAGACTTGGCAGGTATGATTTGGACAGGGTGTTCTTGATATATGCCTTATCAACGGAGTAAAGAAGAGATAATTTGATCACAACTACATCTATTTGATAGTATGATGATTATATGATAATAATACTTACTAGTAAATGTTTAATAAATGACTGATTAAATTACTATTCTTTAAAATATTTATATACAAACTTTGTACTTTTTCTCATTTCACCACTATACAGTTGAATGAATTTCTTTTAGTCACCTCTTGGTGTCTTTTGTTTAAACAAAACTTAGATTTGTCCACAATATATTAATAATGCATAGTTCCAACTTTTAAGTAACTTTTAAAAAACAAAACTATAAATGGCTATATACTTTGTGTATTTTAGGCGGTCCAGGGCAGGGGCCATTAAACTATCAAACAGGAGTTCCTGGTTTACAGACAAATAACCCTTCCAATATACACCAACACATGCCTTTTGTCCCACAAGGTATGTATAGTATACAATCTCAGTATGTTTGTTTCTTTTAATAGTATTAAACTCTTGGTATCAGTATAGTATGTTTTTGTCTCATAGTACATGTTCCCATGTTATTGTTTTCATATCATCCCTTTCATATACTTGTATGTTAATTAAAAACAGACATTGCACTAGTTTTTCAATCAGAATGATTATTTTTACTTAAAAGTTAATTTACGTTCGTTATAAAGTGTAAAATGAATGATTTAATGCAGTAATGAATCATTTTAAAGTATTAAAGTAGAATGGCACTATTGTTAATTTTTTCCCCCATTTATCAGGAACTAAACCCAAATGCCCCCACAACCGTTTTTAAAACTGTTATTTTAGGAAACACAATTTGTTATTTGTAATGTCACTTTATACTTGAAACACGGTAGCATTTGTTAAATGAAACTCAGTTTCTTAATTAGAAAAAAATGTAGCAATGTTATTGTAGATATGGACATGATGTATATTCAATGTTGTTTAAGATAACTTGATATCACATGTTGAAAGAGTTATTTCAATAGCTCAAGTAGACAAGCATGGTTTATGAAGTGATCAGTCAAACAAGCTGGTCTTGATAGTCAATATATTGAAAAACTGGTACCAATGTTCGAGATGTACCCAGAGACATTAATACTGTTGTCAGATGCCATTTGTCGTGTTGGTACATTTTTATCATTGTTTTTTCTCGTTCTTTGTTGTACATCAATCATCATTATCTTCATTCTCATATCATCATCTGTGTATTGGCATCATCCAACATTATACTAAATTCAACTCATTTGGAGGTGATTTATATACAAATTTATTCATAAATTCATAGGATATTTTTGAATTACGGATAAAGAGCAGTTAAAGGTTTTAATCAAGTGGAATTTTTCTGTAATCTTTATAGGGTATCTGAGTTGAATACTGTATAATTATTTTTATGTCGTCTGAAGTCTTTCCACTCATTTCAAGGACCCCACGTGCCTTTTATAGCTTGCCAATCCAAAGACTACGGGGAGCTTATGTTGTCATACTGGCATAACAGGTTAAAGTTTTGCTGCAAGTTTTGTTTTAATTATATGTTGTGTGCTGAAACCGTTAAAGTTTTCTGGCTGTTGTAAAGTTTTGCTATATAAAACAAATCAAGCAGATGGGTAAAGTGTTTTACCTGTTGTCCAGTATAGTGCCCCATAAACAGCACTGACTGCTCTTTCACGTTCAACTTCTTAACTGAAAACTCCACACTGTCCAGTGATCAGTTGTGAGGTTAACGGGGCAACAGCAGATGAAGTTGTTAATAAAATGTTTATCTTACAAAAGGAAATATTCATATAGAAATGTTGCAATAAACAGATTTTGAAGTAGGAAAAATATAGGCAAAATCTAAATAGGATGACAGATTATTCTGAAAATTGGTAAAGAGTATGTACTTGGTATCTTGGACAAATCACAATGTTTCAGTGATTTCGGGATAAAAATTAAAACCTTTACAGACTAATAAATTGACACACAGAGTTAAGTCAGTAACGACTTGAAATATTAATTATAAAAAGACAAGCTTTGCTGTTCTCCTGCAACAAATCTGGTGAAAACGTCTTGGTTTAAAAATAATTGTCCTGTTAATCTATAGAAGAACTCTAGGGGTCAAGGGTCAAATTTTCATTTTAATGAAAAAGTTCCCTAGTTTGTAAATTACTGTTAATGCCAGGTCTTTCATAATAAGGTATTGGCTGCTTGGTAACTTGCACCTGTGTAGACATGAGCACTAGATTCTGATGGTCAACAAGCAGGTTTAAAATAGTTTGTCTTGGTATCCAATTCTTGAGTTCTTTTATCACTTATCTTTGTATGTACAAGACCAGATACTTATTACATCGTATTGTTTAAATTCTAATAAGATTTTCATAAATGTTAGTTACAGGAAACTAACTTGTGCATGAAAACAATGTCAGATTAAATACATGGCAAGGATAGTACAAGCAATATTTCTGTACAGCCTAGAATACTGTCTTATTGCTATGTCATCTCAAATCCTAATGTAAGATGTGGTTGGTATAAATTTGTAGTTCACCTACCAAGAAAGGGATGGATTTCATACAAATCTGGTAAAGTATTAAGACTGGATCCTAGTACTACAAGTATGATGCTTTGAATTTTGTCTTATTTCATGCATACCATGTTGTTTGAGTTGAACTCCTCTCCCAGGTGTTTGAATTCTCCCTACCCTTGTTGCCAGAATGAGATTATTACTAATATTAAAGTACATTCCAATTAGATCTACCATGTTTTTATTCTTGTTTATTTTCTCATACCATATTCATAAAAGAAGTTAATTGCATATAATTATTTAGTTTTATTGATAGTGTTGAAATGTTTGTTGTTCTAAAATTGGTTTATATTTTTTTTCCTAAGTTTTATTTTAAATTTGCATATATGTTTTCACAATACAAAGTTGTTGTTTTTGATTTCTTTATGACAACAAGAGACTTGTCTCGCAGGTTAATCTGTTGAGGTCCTTGAGTGTGTGGAAAGTTGACACCCACTAGCATGTTGTTTGTTTTCAATTTGTTTTTTCATCCACATAATCAGTTCTCTGTGGTTCTTAACACAGCATGTCATTTTATGTATACTATATTGTAAGAGAATATTCTTGTCAGTGAGGTTATAGCGAGGCATATCCATTGTACAACCTTCTAGAATGACCACCATGACTACTTCTGCACAAAAGTATAAAAGTCTTAGAGTATTTGATATCATTTTGAGACTAAATAAGTTCTTTAATATGTTCACAAAAATCGTTGAAATTCATCATCATTGTTAACACATTTTATAGAAAATAGTGGAAGAGAACATTTTGTGAACCTGCCATTGCAATTCAAATCCTTAAAATTATTGTTGACTTCATTATAGAAATGACTTGTAGTTGTACAATTTATGTTGCACTCACAACTACTTAAACAACTTTGATTCTTTTTTATATGACTTTAAACTTGCAAACTGAGACACACTATCAGTATTAAAATAAGTTGTCTAAAAGGGTGGAAAAACCATCTGTGTGAAAAAATGTCCTTAATCATTTAGATAATGATTGTATTGTGGGAGGGGCTATTAAAATGAACTTCACCGTGTTTATCTAAAGCTTCAGGACTGATTCTGATGCTTTCAAATAAATCTTAGAAAGTAAAAAGCAATTTGATAATGGAATTAACTAGATGATTAAAACTTCGTTTCAAGGAATGCATTCTTTTACGTGATTCATACTCTTATTACTAACCACTTGTTTCATCTGCATGATCTCATAGCATCTCTCATGTCATTCATTGTGTTTGCCATTGATATGTGTTACGTGTAGGTTATTGTCATGACAACGAATCATACTCTGTCATTCATGCATGCCTGTTTTTGTACTTTACAGTTTTTTTACACCTTCAACCCTACCAATGAGGTTGAGAAAGTTTTAAGCTGGTTAATATTAGTTGGCCTTCAGTTAGCTTATTACCTGTGTACAGTTGTAAACTTGACTGCTATGCTAAGTGCTAGAATTTTTAGCTATTAAGTTTCTTCTGTACATTGTAATATGTTACACTCTCGTTCATGACTGTGTGACTGACTTGTTTATGTTTAAAGCAGTGCTATACTAGATATTACCAGTTTATTGAAAAATTTCTTACTAGTCTAAGCCTTTGATTCAATGATATTGTATAATTATAGTCAACTTAATATTATGTGTGCAGTCTATAAGTTTCTTTATGAACTGATAAAAATAAGATAACAGAAAACTTTTAGTTTGCTGCATTTGTTTATATCTTTCAAAATGCTTCAAATATTGACTTTAGTATAGGACCAGCTGTAGGAACTAGGATAAATTTGTATGTTGCAGTTCATTTATGATGCTACCGTGTGTGATGTGTGCCAGCATCCTCGCCTACGTTTGCAATATGCTGACTGTAGTTATTGATTGTGCTTGCTGTATATGTTTTGCTTCCTTTGTTTACAGTTCATTCTCAAGGAGCGCCACAGTCCTATCAACAAAGCCATTAAAATAGGAGATTATAATTGTTCAATTAGTTAACGTGTTAAGTAAGTACTGTATATCATTAGTCAGGTGTCTAGTCTGTATGTATATAGGTTTAACTGCATTTCTATTATGACTGTGGAAAAAAGTTTTCAGTTAACTTAGTTACATTTAGAGTCCCATACCCTTGTTTGCCTCTGAGAGGTCATTTTTAAGATCCTCTAAATAGCGATTGGGATTGGGGGTTAAGATTTTCTTGTCTTGAAATATGCTTATTAACAGGACTGTCTGGTATTCTTTACATCTCAAATTGACCACTTAATTGTTGGATCATCCTTTTAATAATGAAAGCCAACTCAATTTTAGAAACTTTTAATTGGTGATCATTTAGTTATAACAACCTTTAATGGATGATAACTCAGTTGTAACAACCTATGATGGGAGACCACTCAGTTGTAATAACCTCTAATCGGAGACAACCCTGTCATAATTACCACTAATGGCAGACCACTTGTTTGTAATAACCTCTAATGGGAGACCACTCAGTTGTAATAACCTCTAATCGGAGACAACCCTGTCGTAATTACCATTAATGGAAGACCACTAGTTTGTAATATCCTCTAATCGGAGACCACTCAGTTGTAATAACCTCTACTGTAATCGAAGATAACCCTGTGGTAATTACCACTAATGGGAGACAACTCAGTTGTAACAACCTCTAATGGGCGATGTCTCGGATGTAATAACCTCTAATGGGAGACCACTCAATTGTAATAACTTCTATTGGGAGACATTTCAGATATAATAACCTCTATTTGGCGACCACTCAGTCAGACCAATCTTTCTGTTATAAAAACCTCTAACGGGAAACCACTCTGTTGTAATAACCTCTATTAGGAAACACTAAGTTGTGATAACCTCTAATGGGAAACCATTGGTTGTAATAACCTCTAATGGGAAACCACTCAGTTGTAATAACCTCTACTCTAATTGGAGATAACCCTGTGGTAATTACCACTAATGGGAGACAACTCAGTTGTAACAACCTCTAATGGGCGATGTCGCGGATGTAATAACCTCTAATGGGAGACCACTCAATTGTAATAACTTCTATTGGGAAACATTTCAGATATAATAACCTCTATTTGGCGACCACTCAGTCAGACCAATCTTTCTGTTATAAAAACCTCTAATGGGAAACCACTCTGTTGTAATAACCTCTAATAGGAAACACTAAGTTGTGATAACCTCTAATGGGAAACCACTTGGTTGTAGTAACCTCTAATGGGAAACCACTCGGTTGTAATAACCTTTAAACGGAAACCACTCAGTTGTGATATCCTCTAATGGGTAACCACTCGGTTGTGATTGCCTCTTATGGGTAACTTCTCAGTTGTGATAACCTCTAATGGGAAACCACTCAGTTGTGATAACCTCTAATGGGAAACCACTAGGTTGTGATTACCTCTAATGGGAAACAACTCTGTTGTGATAACCTCTAATGGGAAACAACTCTGTTGTGATAACCTCTAATGGGAAACCACTCGGTTGTAATAACCTCGAATGGGAGACCACTCGGTTGTAATAACCTTTAATGGGACACCTCTCAGTTGTGATTACCTCTTATGGGAGACCACTCGGTTGTAATAACCTCGAATGGGAGACCACTCGGTTGTAATAACCTCTATAGGGCAACCATTCAGTAAGACCAATTTCAAATGTGAGACCAATCAGTTGTAATAACCTTAAATGGGAGACTGGCCCAGACCACTCATTTTAGATCAACCTTAAGCTGGAGACACTTCTTTGTTCTTCACTCAGTCAAATGAGTATAAAATTCTATTATAAAAGTAGAACAGATGCAATTATTATAAATTATGTCATAGTGCTGTTGTGCTGTATGCATTTTATATACTTTAGAGCTTGCATGGTTAGTTAGGAGTAACTATGCAGTGTAGAATGTCTATCTGTAGTGGCATTTATTTAAATGGTTTGAAATACTGTTTGTTTTGATTCACTACAATATTTGATAAAAAGAGAGTTTGATCAACAAATTGAAGCCCAATAAAAATAATTACCAGGTACATGTATCTAAGATAATGGAATTTTATAGCTTGTGACATTCTTTAGTACTACTTTATTTGGTAGAATTTTGTTCATTTATGAATGCTGTTAGAACTAGCCATTAGTTTATGAACCTTGCTTTGGTGTATACAATTTGGGTTCAGACTAGAGTTCTGATAAGACTCATATTAAAATGTCAGCAGTGTTTGAGTAAATTCAACTGCTACCACATATACGGCATGGTATGCTGCATGTTACAGGTTAATTGAGTGTTCTGTAATGCACTACTTAATTGTCATAGAAATGCATGATTTGTAACTAATATGAGACCCAAGTCTAGATCTCAATGCAATGAAGGATCATTTGCAATCAAATTACTGAACTTCATCTCAAACTTACATTTTGACAATTTATAACTTATCATTTCAAAAAATTAATTCAAAAATATATTAATGAAAAGTTAGATAAACTTCATTTAAAAAGTCTGAATGTGAAAAAGCATGCTTTATTGACCACTAAACCTATGATAACTCTAAGCTGGAGCTTAAATAAATGATGTTGTAAATTGTGGATTTGTATTGTTTATTACTGTGTCATTTGGTGTGCATGTAGATGTCGGTCATGTAGATATCCATAGGTAAGCGAAGTCACAGGATGTTACTTCTATTTCATTACAAACATTGATTTCCTTTTACTCTTAATTTTTCAGGTGTGACTGCCACATTGACTAGGCTGTAAATGTGATATGAGAGTTGTTCCCCTTGTGTTGAAGGATTATTTCCCTTTGATGACTGAGCCATTATAAAGTGAAGCTGCAATCTGCTGCTTGGATATTAATGATATGAATGTTGGAGTGAATAATGTCTATTGTGAGAGAAGCCCGTCACTCTGTTATTAACTGAACATTGTAATAAGTGAGGGACAAGCACATGTGTTCTTGTACTACTGGTTTAAGGTCAGCCTTCAACAGAACTCTGCCAACATTAAACTCGTGCTAAAAAATTCAAATTATGATGATACAGACAGTCACAGATTTTATAACTGGACGAAGAAACATAGTCACAGAATATGATAGTGAAGATTATATGTTGATGGATGGTGATAAAAGAGGAAGGATGATAGAGATGATAAAACTATGCTAGTTTGAAAATTTTCTGGGAGCGATTTTTGTCCCAGCAAATTTTCAAAAGCAATAAAAAAAAAGATAAAAGAATGAAGGAAAAAAAATTAAAAAGACTAAAAAAAGACTTTAAAAAAAATAATAAAAAAAGAAACCGAAAAGCTTGTATCTGTTTTCACTGATATCTACATAATTCATGATGATTAGTTGAGAATGCTAAGGAGTTATTTCTCTTTGAGCACAGTGTTTGGAAATAGTAATATGTCTCTGAACACGTAGGTCGGAAACAGCTATCGCTCATTGAGCACAGTGGTAGGAAACAGTCTTTTCTCTTTGAGCACCATGATGGGAATTGGCCATCGCTCTTTCGTCACAGTGATGGGAAACAATAACTTTTTTGGAGCAAGTAGGTGGAAAACAGCTTTTACTTTTGGAGCAGTGTTGGAAGTATTTACAAAGGACAATAAAGTAATTCTAGCAGCAAATTTATGAAGAAAGAATGAACTTTATTAGTTTTGAGTATATAGGTTGAATATCAAGGTCATTGTTATAATATTATGCACTCAAATCTGTTTCTAATATGGTGTTTTTTGTTCCATCGGTTGGATTCAACCCTTACTTGGTTGGTTCAAAATTAGGAAATAATGAGCCCTATTGGTGTTGGAATGTGTAGGTCAGAGGTCAATGACACTTCTCTAAAGATTAGAAATTTGTATTGTATATTGGCGCTTTCCCACATACTATTTTGAGTTTGCTTTGTTGGATTGAAGTCAAATTTAGTATGATGGTTATCTATTGGAAGGAAATATCACTGATCCTATCAATCAAGATATGTGCTTGAACTTGTTCATTGGTTCTATAAGGAAAGACGTTTTTGGTCAATTTATACATTATTTTAGTCAGTCATCACCCCCACTATTCCAACGGTTTTAAATACATCTTTCAGAAAATTTGGGGGCAGGGATGAGTAGCCAATGATGTCTCATTGAAGGGCAGCAATGTCTGATAACCATATACATTAAGACAGTTGCTCAGTAAGACTTGCTGATGGTAAAATGGTAAACCTGATGGTGTTGCAATATTTTCTGCTTCCTGAGTAATACAAATATTGTCAAGGAAGTAATAATTTGTGATATTCAACAACAATGGAAATGCAAGCTATTACAAGTTGTGTTGAAATCTCTTTCCTTGATAAATGTACAAAAAAATCATCATCTGTACAGATAAACAAGAGCGACTCGAAGGACACCCACGTGTCCTGGTTATCAGCCTTGTACCAGATTAGATTGAGAGTAATATTGGTAAGAAGCAGGTACTTATATTGAAATATTATAAAAACAGCTGAAGTTCTAAAGTAAGCATAATATTGTGTGAAGTAACATACCGACAATTCTGAATCATCCTACAGGTATCAATGAAATATGCCTAATAAAAAAGTCTATCCTTTAAGCATATTTTACAATTTACACCAGTAACATAAAATATGTAGGATTACTTTTGTTTTAATATACAACTAGAGAATGTTGGTAAAACTTGCACATGTCCCCGTTAAGTGAAAGTCGTAGCAAAGCTAAAGATTTTAACTAAGAATCGACTAAGAATCTAAAGTAGAAAATCTAGGACACAAAAGGTTGAACCCATCTAAGGGTACCTTCTTGATTTTGTGTGCGAAATTTTCTAAAGAGAAACGCAAAGTTTCAAGTCTGCTGATATTATCCCTCCTTGTAAAATGGAGTAGATCAAAAAGTTTTGACTAAAAATCAGTAAAATTGATGAAGTGGAAAATCTCGGTCACAAAAGATTTTGCAGGTGAAACACTTCAAGGTGAAACCACAAGTTTCAGTTCTGTGGGACTTAAACTTCCTAGTAAACGGAGTCGATCAAAAAGTCTAATCAAGATTATAAGTGAAATCAATGAAGTGGACAATCTAGGTCACGAAAGGTCAAAGTGACCTACCTCTGATTTTGCAGGTAAAACACTCCAATGTGAAACCATATATGTAGTTTCAAGTCTTGGCACTTAAACTTCCTTATAAACGGAGTCGATCAAAAAGTCTAAACAAGATTCTAAGTGAAATCAATGAGTGGAAAATTCAGGTTATGAAATGTCATAGGGACCTACCTTTGATTTGCATGTAGAACCCTTCAAGGTAAAATCACATGAAGTTTCAAGTCTGTGGGATTTAAACTTCCAAGTAAATAGTGTCTTTCAATAAGTGTGACCGCCCGACAGATGAACAGACAGACAGACAGAAAAGGTGAACGCTTAATGCCCCAACTACTTTGTAGCGGGGGCATAAAAAATGTTTTAATATATATGTACTAGTACCCAAAACAAGCATGGCTGTTATGTACTAGTACCCAAAACAAGCATGGCTGTGTTAGCCTAAGCTTCTATGATAACTGTTTGATTATTCCTGACGGGTCCATGAGTAAAGTTCTGGTGATCACAGCGCACAGTTTCTTTTACACCGATTCCTATGTGTCTGTTTTGTTCTTTTCTTTCTTTAATACATATGACCTTTATCTTGCAGACTGGGTCAAAGTGACTAAAATTGGCAAACTTTTGACTTTGTAATAATACATAAATAAGGATTATGTGAGAAGATAATGTGAACATTAATGTATCGTGTCAATTAGTATTGGGCTTGACATGCCAATTGGATCCCCTTAAGTCTGACTGTTGATATCTGGAACAGACGCTAATAAATCTAGTGAACCAATAGTTTTCAGCATTTTAGGTAGGAGAAGGACTGGTTGCCTTGCTGTTGGGGTAATGTGACCAGATGAAGTATTGTGTCAATGTGTCTGCAGCATGATATTACATTGAGACAGCACTATAAAATTGCCATCAGTGTCCACTGTCACAAGCAGACAGCTAGACATGTGTTAAAAGGGATGTTAAACACAAGTGAAACAAACAAAACCAAACATAATAATCTAGTGTGATAGCAATAAGATGGGCAGATCTCCCCAACAGACACTAATCTAGTAAGCCAATACTTGTCTGAGAGCCCGATTTCAAAACAGACTGATATCAAAAGGCAACAGCACTTAAAGGAATTCTGATCTCTTAAATAGACACCAATCTCGAGTAACAACACTAATAGACAGCCGGATCTCCTAAACTGATGCTTATCTTGATTGACAACACTCGACAGCCAGATCTCCTAAACTGACACTGATCTCGAGTGACAACACATAAAAGACAGCAAGTTCTCCTAAACAGATGCTTATCATGAGTGACAACACTTAAAGACAGCCGTGACAACACTTAAAGACAGCTAAATCACCCAAACAGACACAAATCTAGACACAAAAAGACAGCAAGAACTCCCAAACGGACACTAAACGTGAGAGTCACCACAAAGACAACCAGATCTCAAAAACACACATTAAACTTAAATGACAACACTCAAAGACAGCTAGATCTCCCAAACAGACACTTGTCTTGAGTGACAACACTCAAGATCTTCCTAACAGACACTAAACTTGAGCGACAACACTTAAGATCTTCCAAACAGACACTTAACTTGAGTGACAACACTAACTAGAGCTGTCGCCAAGATGGCTGACTAATACCCCCGCTTCCGCCAAGTTATGTATATTTGAGAGTTATACTTCAACAAAATTAAGATGTTCGAGCACAGGAGTTGTATAGACAACTTTTTCGCACAAAAGGGCATAACTACATCAAAAAGGGCCAAAATCCCAAATTAAAATGCAGGTGCACAACTACATAAGATACCGATCATTTATGCAAAGTTTGAATGAAATCCACCT
>JAUMGZ010108773.1:0-30207 GCA_032359645.1 Pododesmus macrochisma
GGTTGTGCAAATGGCGTATATAAACTTACGGGTCATAGTATACACGGTTGTGAGTTCCGGTTGTGTTAATACAATATATCAACTTTGTAAATGTGTAGAAGTGGCTGTGTCACTCTATTTACAATGATAGAACTTTCAACGATGCTGATATTGAACTGCCATTACAAATATCGCAGTGACATCGCATGAAAGTACCACCGTATATCATACCATAGTACCATCGCCACCGTACTAACTACAACTGGCGCGGTGGCGCAGAGGTAGAGCATTCGCCTCGTGATCCGGTAGGCACTAATTCGATTCCGGGCAGAGGCCGCATCAAACTTAAAATTAGGTTAACTTCTCGCTCCCTGCTCAGTGTTCAGCATTACTGGGGAGGACGGGGGACTGGTTGACTCGTTGTCAGTAAAATGTAACCGAGTGAACTACCATGTCAATGTGTCAGCGGCGTGATTTTTCAGTGAGACAGAACAATAAAGTCGCTATAAGTGCTCACTGACACAAGCAGATAACGTCTCGATATTACCTAAAATAAGTTAAAGGAACGTTACACCCCGATATAAAAAAAAAACCCAAGTATTATCTCAATATAACCCTAGCTATATCGTACCATTCTGCAATTGCCATCGTACAGCCGAACAATCATTACATAATGTACTAGTGTACGATGTTGAGAAAGGCACTGTCTATACTCCATACGTATACCTCTCCTGGGCCCCACCTGCTTCCACGACCCTTTCTTTACAACTGGGGTCGTGCATGTTCGCATCCCTCTCATTCTGGTGGACAAAAAATTAGGCAGCGGAAGAAAAGCTGACAGGTTAAGTGTTATGTCGGCATGGCAATAATTTAGAGTCAAGAAAGTGTAAATAACAAAAAATGTGCATCGGCCGGGAATCGAACCCGGGCCTCCCGCGTGGCAGGCGAGAATTCTACCACTGAACCACCGATGCTTGGAAATCAAGCAACGGGTTTGGATATAAATAGATCGACAGTTTAGTTTCGTATCTTGTTTTTCTAGCTTTGTATGTGATGATAACAATGTTGAAGAAACAGACGAAAATATTAAGCTGTGAGGTTTTACGGGTACATTAGCCATTATTTGCAAGAATATCTCTCTATTTTTTGTATGCCAAAATGCATTTTTGCTTGTTCGTTTTCACCAGATACTGTAATGTGTATTCTAAAGTTTAAATATCTTGTTTTAACCGTGGTTTCGCTCCATCACACGAGTTTCATCAACGAGAACTTTTGATTTGCCATTTGGTTGAATGAGTAGACGGTCTTATCAGCATTCGCAGCGGGGTCATACACTGTAAGGCCTAGGACTTCACACCTACTGCCAAATTTACTTGACTATCCGAAAGTCTTCAAACTGTAACAAGGGCGGTGCAGTAATGTAGTTGGAATATTTTTCTTCTTCCTTGGCTTCTGTGGAAGCCCTCCGACGTTTATTTTCAAATCTGATAGTTTGCATGTGTATTTTGTACTTTTGAGGAGAAGCTGTCAATTCACCATTCAAATTTTGTTATCGACCAATCAAGTTTGCTTCTTATATAATTTTTTTTTCTATTTTGGTTGGGCACTCGACAGGAGTCTATTGCATGATGATGGTATATTGGACTATCATAGCCAAGTCGTTCTGGGGGATGCCTCATAGCCACCAATTTAGGAAGAAGACTACAACTCACTACATTATCCAAGATATCTGCCCGCCTCCATATGTAGTTTTGCTTTGTTATGAGATTGTGTTTTCAACAGTTTGTTTATAGTTCCATCTCGCTTGAATACTACAGCATATACAGATACCATAATATCCAACCCAGACCATTTTTTACTCCACTCTAGGCTTGGCAGAGTTGAGCAATAACCAGCTATAGAGGTAAAGTGTCTTGCCAAAGGACACAACAGTAATAAATAAAATAGTAGAATTCAGGCGTGGTTCAAATTTGAACTCCCGACCTTTCAGCCTGGAAGCCGACATAATAACCACAACACCACACTTCCCACATAAGTAACATTCATATAGTTGAAAACAAAGATATTTTTTACATTAATTTTAACAATATTTTATTTACAAATCATAGTATTATACAATATTGTGATTCAGAGTCAAGCTAAGTGCTTATAATTGGATGTTGCAGCATAGCTTTAAAGACTGGTTTAAGTGACAAAATTAAATATAATTTGGAAGGTGTAAACATGAGAAATGAGCTTGAAACCAATGACCCAGGTTCATTTCATGATCATTCTTTTCCCTTTTCACTAGCGCGATAGCTCAGTGGTGAGGGCGCTCACTTTGTGCTGGTAGACTCAGGTGCTAGAATTCATGGTTGGGTCAAAACTGGAACCTAAGACTTTAAATTTAGGCAATCTTCTCGCTCCCTGCTTAGTGCCCAGCATTACTTGGTAGGAGGAGGACTGGCTGAAGTATTGTGTCAATGTGTCTGCTTTGTGATATTTCAGTGAGACAGCACTATAAAAGTCGCATAATTAAAGTGTGCACTGTTGCAAGCAGACACCATCTCGATATTACAGTACCTATACATGAGTTAAAGGGATGTTAAACCCAAATAAAACAAAATTTTCCCTTTACTTAATATACCGGTAGTTCTGACTCTTATATGCTCCAAAAAAGATCCAAAATTAAATGTGACAAGTGAACATGTACCAGCATACATTGGATTTTATATACTTTATTGTCACTCAGTATCCCTTTGTATCCTTACAGTACTATTTTCCAATCGTCTTAAATCGCCATGCATGCATCATCCATCCCTGAAAACTGCTATGAAAAACTAACTTACCTCCTCATTTTCAGTACCTATCTTAGGGGTCATCCATAATTATCATCCTTTTTCCAAAGTCTGCAAACAGCACGCTTTTTCCAAACCCCCCGCCCCCCTGCAAAAGTGTACATCATCCTTTATCATACCGTGGTTTGTTGTATTAAATACATTTGTTTCACTTGGCTTTTGTTGTGGCAAACAACGTTGGTTGTTGCGCCATTTCTCAAATTATTTAAACAAGGTCATCATCAACGCTCTGGCAAACAAGATTTAGACCACTATAGGCAATAAAAAGGAATCAGATTTCTGTTTTGAAATGTTGCAATATCCGGAATTTTAAGCGTGCAAACAAATGATGAACAACAAACCCTCTCCCCCTAGTGTGCGGTTTGCAGACTTTGGAAAAAGGATGATAATTATGGATGACCCCTTAAATGAACTTGCTTTGGACATGATTATACAATCAGAATGTACCCTATAAACAATACCTGCCAACATAGAAAATATCAAATAGGGGACATGTGTAAGTTCCATTGGGGAGATTTATGTTTTAAGTAAGAAATAATGGAGAAAGTAAGGATTTTCATGTGGAAGATAATGTGTAAATGGCCAGAATTTTAATCTAAAAATAGGGAGTCTCAATATTTACAGGGGAGACTTGGCAGGTATGATAAACTTACAATTGTTTTTTATCTTTTTGAACTAAAATACATTAAATTCAAGTTCAAGCATTGAACATAATAAAAATGGTACACCGGTAAGTGTAGTTATAAACACAAGTTTACGCTGTTTAATAAATCGATGATCTCACTTACTTGTGTTAAACAACAGACGTAGAACTTATAATTTAAAGTTGCATTTTATAGCATTAAGATTCATATAGGAGCCTTAATAGTTGTTGTTTCATTTTACAGACAGCTGATCAAGCTACTAAAGTGCCTTATAGACCAATGATTGGTGTTGGGTCATCTGACTATATAGACTAGTGGAGTCTCCTGTTTAGTTTCAAGACCTGCCTACCTATTTCACCAGGATTCAAATTCTGTCATGTTTCAATCGATTAAAAGGCTTTCAATTGCTGGATCAAAATGGTGCATTTTGAAGAGAAATTTGGCAACTAAGCAATCTACTTCCAGCTGTGGTATGTTTTCAGGCTTTCATATGTACATGTATGTTTACCTTATATGTATTTTTTATATGTATTATGTAAAACTATTTTTTTAATCAATTGGACTGTACAGAAACATGACCTAAGGACATTTCCACAACAAGAAAACCTAAACGGTACAGTCAAACCTGTCTATAAAGACCACCCAAGAGACCAGTAAAAAGTGGTCTTTATACGGAGGTGGTCTTTTCATACAGGTAAAAATAAGTGTAATTAGACTTAAAGAGAACTGATTTTAGTGGTCTTTATGTACAGATGGTATCTTTATAGAGGTGGTCGCTGTAGCAGGTTGCACTGTATATTAATTTTATGCACATACAACATGTAGGTTGCACTATCAGCATTGATTGATTAACAATTGGTGCACATTTACCTAAATATTGCAGCTACTACAATTTAATTATAAAAAATAAAACCAAATAACATATGACACATGTATATATAGCTCATTGAAAAGATTGTAGTTTGAAGTTATTTATCTCATCTCCTTCACTAAGCTACTCACCGTCTTTGATTGCTATAGTATATAGATACATGATTATCATATACAAGTGTACTTGTCTTATATCCATACCTAGAGGTTAATTCAGTTCAATTTTCTATTAAGGAGGCCAAATCTAGTTCAAGTTTTCGTTCATTGCGCAGTTGCTGCTTGGCACTAATTGTTAGATGTATTACAAAAAGTCACAAATGTACTAAAATTGGATAAAATAATAAAATATCATTACAATATTGTATAAACATGTTGTCTGCAATTTCTTTAAAAATACTGTGATTAGAAAATGTAAATATTGAATTTGAAATAAATCGTATTAAGGCATTTTGTGTCAAAACATTGTGTTTTTAGCTCAAAATTTTACCTCTGAGACTACTGTCCCTTATCACTTTGCCTGGTGACCGCTCTTTTTTCTGCTTATAAGAAAGATAATTTAATGCAACTCCTCATATACAAAAATGGTCAAAAGTTCAATTGCAGAGTTTTGTTATATTGGTTTAAATGCTAAAATTTGCCATTTCTGTGTTATTTCCCATTGGACTCCATGTAAAATCAGATTTTATTTTGAAATGTCCTCAATGTTTCACTAGTCCTGGTGACATGCCTTTTTTGTTTGCTTAAAGTAAAGATCATGTGTCCATTGACATTTTCTGTTAAAGGAAATGAAATTCTCTATTGCAGATTTCTGGCAATTAAATTAGATTTGGCCACCTTAACGTTATATACATATGCAGGTCAAATGCAATTTATTTACCCTAATTTTGAGAAGATGAATTGCTTGTTATATTGGGGTTTAATGTCCCTTTGAACACAGGTCATATAGAGACAGTGTCACAGTCACTCTACATTTCATATAATCGTTCTGTAATTTGATGTAAAATCAATAAATGGGTTAATTTACATATCTGGATCAGAAAACTGTTTTTGTGAAATGCCATTTAGAATTGTATTGAAACCCAAATGACTAGCATCTACATATCTTATAGGTTTAGTCAAACTGTCAGAGGAAGTCAGCGATGCCTTACACACACACAGACCAGTTGTGGCCTTAGAAAGTACAATTATAACACATGGTATGCCATATCCACACAACTTAAGGTATGTATCATGTATACTTAATAATCAATCAAAATTGTTGGGATGAAACTTTGTGAACATTGATTTATGTATTAAGTTAATATATTTTAATGAAGTATTTATGAAAAATTGGAAAAAGTTACGGAATGCATTCATTCATGGTTTTAATTACTCTTCACAGCACAGCCGTGGAGGTAGAGGATGTGATCAGACAAACAGGTGCTGTACCTGCCACAGTGGCTATACTTCACGGTCAACTCAAAGTTGGTAAGAAACTTTTATATCCAAATCGCACAGTACTTAATATAATATCTACATGTACTTAGATACCTTTATCTAAGTAATTACAATGAGTATTCATGTCCTGTAAACAACTGCCTGTACATGGTAAGAAATGACCTCAAACTTGAAAATCCTTTGGTGAACTTGTGGTGTACTAGCTATGTGAAATGTATTCAGCATTTCTACATTTTTAAATTTGGTAAAGATCCAATCTTCCAAATTCTCTTGTTTCACCTGTTCATCTTTGATATAATATGGATTTTCATTGATACCTAACTGTTCTGTATGATGTGTTTTCGGATTACTTTCATAAACAGGTTTGAGTCAAGAAGAATTAGAATACCTTGCTGATCCAGCGACACGTGTAATCAAGACATCAAGAAGAGATTTCCCAGTTGTCATGGGCTCTGTAAGTACTTAGATATTTAAATAGTTTGTCATTCTTGCCAACTTTGAAAAACTTGCATGGGGGAGATTAAGGGTATGTGTTTCATGGGGAAGATATGATTTTTAGACCAAGCTTGTGTTTGCAATCCACTACACTCCCAACAAAACTTTTGCAGATATCGTTTAAAAATCCTGGGTTTGAATGTTTGATTGGTTTCTAGTTAGAGAGATTGTATCAATTCAGAGAACTTGCCTCAAAGCGACTGGCATCATGTGAATAAAGATATAATAAGTAATCTTGGTTTTCTTTTCTTTTCAAATTGATTTTGTTTTAAAGGGTCAAAATGGAGGAACAACAGTTTCTGGGACCATGTTAGCAGCTCACATGGTTGGGATCCCTATCTTTGCCACTGGTGGTATAGGAGGTGTACACAGAGGGGCTGAACAATGTTAGTAATTAGAACATTTAAATTAGATACATGTTTTGTTAAGAATTTAGTAGTTCAGCTTTATCATTTTAGACTTTTGACAAATATTTTATGAAATAGTGTACAGTTAAACTTGTCTACAAAGACCAATCAAAAGATAAAAAAGTGGTCTTTATATGGAGGTGGTCTTTATATACACTCAGTCAGGTAAAAATAAGTGTAATTAGACTTCAAGGGATCTGATTTTATTGGACTTATTGTACAAATGGTCTCTTTATAGAGGTGGTCGCTAGAGCAGGTTGAACTGTTTTTATTGCACAGTTTTGATTATATTGTTTTAGAATAGATTAAATTTTGCTGAAAGAAAATATAAAGAAATACTAGACTGTAGACCATCTTTTTTTTTATTCTCCAGCAATGGACATCAGTGCTGACTTAACAGAGCTTGGCAGAACTCCTGTGACTGTCGTATCAGCAGGTGTCAAATCAATACTGGATATTGGCAGAACTTTGGAGTATTTGGTAATTGAATAATTGATCTTTCATTTAGTGCTAATTTTGATGGGTAAAAATTATGAAGATCAAAAATATCAATCATCTTAAAGTTATTCAGATGAATTTTGAAAGTATAATTAAGTGTACTGGTCAGGCTGAAAGTTAAAGGTATTCTGATCTTAGAAAATAATCTTAAGTCATTTGAGCTTTAAACAAAATTAAAAATTAAAATACAGAACTTTAAATTTGATTTATCAAAAGATAAAAATAAAAACCTTGCTTATAAGTTCTGATATTTTACTGTCTTATGCTGATGAATTGTGTGAACAAATAGCACCTGCCTTGACAACGCTTCAATAGACAATTTTTGACAGTTAACACTGCTTCACTGCATAAACTACTGTACTATATTTCAACTCTTTGACTTTTTCTAATTTGATAGGAAACACAAGGTGTTTGTGTGGCTAGTTTTGGGAATAGTACAGAATTTCCAGCCTTTTTTTCACCCTCTAGTGGCTTCAAGGCTCCATATAATCTCAGAAATGCTTCAGAAGCTGCTCAAGCTATAGGTATGAACCTCATCTTCAAAATAATTCTAGATTCCAGCACATTCAGTCTGGACAATTGATAAAAGTAGTATAACTAAATTCATTCACTGTTCTGCAAACTAAAAACTTCTAGATGCATTGTTATGAGCTAGCGCTGTTTGATGTTAATATTGGACTCAGCAATACCTTAAATATATTTCTCTCTTCTCTTTCAATGCATCCTTAGATACCCAGCATCGTTTGGAGATGATGAGTGGCACTTTGATAGCAGTACCCATACCTGCAGAGTTCGCTGAAGAGGGTCAGAAAATTGATCAAGCTATTAAAACTGCTGTAGAAGAAGCAAGGTATCAGTTATATAGAAAGACAGAAATATTATATTTAAAAGAAACAATGTTATTAGAAAAAAGATAAATCCTATTAAATCTCTTGTCCATATCATATGTGATTTTTCTGTCCACAACTCATCAAAGTCTAGTATTTGAGAAGTGTTAGGAAATAAGTTCATGACCATAAGATACTCATCATATTAAGCTGAAGATTTTTGTCAGAGTTATGTCCCCTTGGAATTAGACACTCATATTTTAAATGCATGAGATTGATTGCTACAAAAACGTAACATTTTAACTTGAATTCTTGAATTGGTTAGAAATTCCTTGAAAAACACATGCATATTAGTAATTAACTTCAAAAATTAATTCAAGTGCCAAAGGAATCAGCGGTCGTGATGTGACACCATACATACTGGGGCGAGTGAATGATTTAACAGAAGGTGCATCATTACAATCCAGTATCCTTTCATATTGTACAAGTTATATTGTGTTTTTCTTAATTCTTTACTTTCTCATTAAGACTGTTGTAATTTGACGGGTTTCTGTGCAAAAGTATCAATGTAAGATGTACATGATATGATATTGTAGAATTTATGTTTGGACTTTATAATCAAAATAAGAAACCTATATTTCATAAAGTTGCAAACATTTTTGGGGTTTGGGGTAGATTAGATGGGTTATCAAAACACATTTATATTTCTAACTTTATTTTGGAATTGCATCATTTCTAAGTGAAATATTTATCCTTGATAATTCTACAGATATTGCTCTTGTTAAAAACAATGCACATGTAGCCAGTCTTATTGCCAAAGAGCTGTCCGTATTGAGAAGAATGCGAAACCCAACAAACTCAGGACCAAGTACAAGTACTAATACACATACCAGTACTAATATAGGTAGCAGTTCTGATTCAAAGAGTCACCAGACAAAGCTAGAGGCCAGTAGAAAACCTAGACAGGATAAAGAAGGAAGAGTGGTAATTTATAGTGTAACACTTATTTGTTGTGTTAAAATTATTAAACTTGCAAACCAATCTATAAATGTTGGAGACTAAATACTACAAGATAAGTATTTTATAATACAATTACATAAAGAGGAGCTCCATTTTGTGTTTCTTAGAACTTTGTTCAATCCTTTTAAAATTAATATTCATGGAGTTACTTCCTTCATATAGCTAATGTGTCAAATCTAATTATTTGGAGTTTGATTGATGGTTCAAGTTTCTAAAGTATGACATGACTATATAAAGCTATAAACCAAGGCAATGAATTCTAATATGAAAATGTTTTCTTGATATCAGTATTATTTTTCTGCTTAATGTTCAAACATGCAATAATTTAAGTTGATCGTACTAAATATCTAGAGAGGGATTTGTATGTATAAGGAAATTTGAATTTAAAGCATTATTTTATTTTGTAAGGTTGTAGTTGGTGGATCCATTGTTGATTTCTCAGCTCGAATAGGTGTCCAAAACTTCTTGGTAAGTTTACTAAATCATAGGTTGCTTCAAATAATGAAGTATCATTATGTCTTGTGTTTAAAGGTTTCTCATATATTGTTGATGTAGTCATTCTACAGATAAAAGTAAAGTGATGGGCCGATAATGGGTAATAATCAGTTAATTAGTAATTGACATGTACCAATTCCGGTAATTGATTATGAAACTCAATAATCGATGATCTGTTGAACGATAAATATAATTTATTTTCCATGTTTTATAAAGCATATTGTCCTAGTTTCCTTTGTTATAAGTTGTCTTATAACGAACTGGTATATTTATATCAAAATAAGCTATGATACCATGTTTTTGAGTTCCTATTCAATGATGATTTTCATTGAATATTAACCGATTGATATTTCAAGTGGTCAATAGAACGGTAGGAAATTGTCAACAAAAGAGGAGAAAGTATGTTAAATGATTGCATTGATTAAGCTGATTATTAATCGGTAAAATCACATTGGAAGGAGCAACCGATTCCCATCAATAATCAATTAAGATTTCCAACCGATGTCCCATCACTAATTTTAGTTCATTCAGGTATGGGATCTTCACATAGAAGGGAAAGCAAAACAAATCTAAACTGCAATGCATGTGCATGTTTTTCTCTCCATGTTTCACAATGTAGATGTCTGATGGTTTGTTCTACTGATTCTTCTTTTCTTTTGTAATTCTATAGTATTTTATATTGTAACCTCAACTTATGTGTCCAATCAGATCTTGAGGAAATATAAATAAGCTAATGAATAAGATATAGTTTGGTTTCATTTTGCAGTTATTTATAGTTGTATGAATGATATTATACTATTAAAGGTGAAAAAAATATTTGGGACAGGGAACATTGTTGTCGTTTCAACTGTATGTCCTAATGAAATAATAACATTAAGTATGGCAAAGTTTAAAGTCAAAGGTTTTTGGTAATATTTGAAATCAATATACAGTGAAACTTGACTTGATGGACCACTGACTTTTACGACACCCTGTAGCATCCAACCATAACAGGCAGAACAGAGACTTTTCCTTCATTGTCTATTCTAAATTTACCTTGCACTATATGTAACCTGCCTTCCCTGTAATCCGACATAATTATGTAAATGAATATTGTAACAAGGATTTTGTCTTGCTTTATTTTTATGGGTCATTTTGAATGCTCTGACTTTACTGACACACTGTCTTATCCGACATACTTTCAAAGTCCTATACTGTGTCAGTAAAGTCAGGTTTCACTGTAACATAATGTTTGTTTTGTTTATGTAGGCAAATGGTGCAACATGGCCAGGTAATGTACAGCAGTCATTTGGAGGTGTTGGACGTAACTTGGCTGACTGTCTCAGTAGACTAGGCGTCAATCCACTGTTTATATCAGCTATTGGTAACGACTCGAACAGACCAGCCTATGAAGCCCACTGCTCTCACATGGTATGCACTGTCAAAACTCTTCATTGAAATACAGAATAAATATAAGTTTTAATTTGCTTATCTTTTGGTTAATCTAGACTGAAGGTTCTACATGAAATTTCTTTCAATTTTCTTGTTTAAATTTGACATGGATAAAAGCCACAAGATTTTGATTTTTCTCATTCTTGTTTTCATGTGGATGATCCTCTTGCATAAGCACCCAATATGGTATTAGTTCATTACTTACAAAAACACTACTTTAAACCACTGACTAGATTTTGTTAAATGGTACCATTTTAATTGTTTTTTGTATCCATATCAACTCCTTTTACTAAAAAACAGGAAAATTTGATTAATCTACTTTAGTTTTTGCCCAAATCAATTGTCAGACTATTATGATTTGAAAAAAAGAAATCAAGCTTGTTAAAAATATTGAATCTTTTACTTGACGTGCAAAATTTCTATAATTTAACAGGGAGCTAATTTGTAGACATGTCATCTTTGGATAGCCCTAATTCAGGTTTTATCCACACCTTAAAAAATTGACTGTATATCTATTTTACATATATGTTCCAAGTTTATTATTACATAAGATCTCATACTAAAGTATTTTTGTGAAGCTAATTATACTCAAGTCTATTGCATGTTAATATAAATGTTGGAGTTGTTAGAATATACAAATAAGTATACATCGTAGAAAAATATACAAAAATACAGTTGATATTTTTTTAACAGTTTATTTCAATATTGATTATGTATTACTTTTACTAGGACTTGTCTGGTGTGAGTGTATTGGATGGTGAAAGAACTGCAACATACTGCGCTGTCCTCAAACAATCTGGACAACTCATGTTTGGAATTGGAGATATGAACATTCACTCGCAGATTACTCCTCAATATGTAAGTAAAATTATGCTTTTTAAGTCTTACATAGACTGGGCTTGTTGTAATGTGATCAGTACTGTAGTGTTCTAGTGAAACAACACAATAACAGTTGTTCTTATTTTCCACAATAACAATACATTGTAGGTACTATCCTGATTTGATTTGAATATGATAAAGAAATGTTAAGCCCTTATAAAACAAATGAGCACATCCAAAACTGAAATATTGATTAGTAGTAATGTAATATACATTCTTATATTGGTTTTATTTCAAGTTTGTAAGATATATACTGTTTGTTGGAAGAAAGGTTAAAATTAAAAGTGATTGTGACCTCTCAACTTTCTAGAAAATCAAGTAGAAGTCTCCCTGGTTTGTTTTGGACTATCATAATAGTACTTCACATAAAACAAATTAAATACTTGGTTCTCAGGCCCTCCCTCATCTATTTTATAGCCTCAAAAAGTCCCTCATCACTTTTTTATTGACAAATATTTTGTTCCTGTTGCAATATATACATATCTAAACATCTTGATTTGATAGTAATTCCTAACAAGTATTATTTGAGATTGCAAGACAAACTAGTCGAATAATTATTATACAATTAAAGTCAAAGTTTATCTAAAATACATCATAGTTTCAAAGTTTTTCTTTCAAAACATTTATCACCTCAGATAAAATGATAAAAAAATGCCTCCCTGTCTCATCTAAATTAACAAAAAGTGGCCTGAGAACCAAGTAATTAATTTTGTATGGCCTATGAGAAGTTAAGTTTGTTTGGATTTCAGATATCCCAGTTTGAGGAAGATTTATCTTCTGCCTCCATAGTGTGTGTAGATGGCAATATTCCCACAGAATCTATCTCTCATATATTACACTTGTGTCATGACTTCAATGTACCTGGTATGTATAAAGCTTCTTTACTCCGTCTTTTACCATGTGTCATTATTGTAATTCAATATTTGTTTACGACTATTCCTGAATTAACCATATTGGAGGGGTGGGAGGCACCTGAATTAATATATTATGGGTGGTGGGGTTTAATACAGATCTGCCTACCATTCCTTATATTAAATCAGTTTTAATATTTGATGGGTGGTGGGGCCTCTGAAAAAGTGCCTACCACCCCTCCCATGTGGTTAATTCTGGAACAGCCCTTAGTAAGTTAATATCAATACTGTACTGTCAAATATAAAGCATATAAGTTATGTCTATATACAATTATTGAGAGAAGTATATACGTGTTTGTCATTTGAAGTTTGCTTGATAATGCTTGTGTGATTGTGATTTAGTTAGTTTTTGTACATTCATGCTGAGTTTCCATTACTAATTTACTATAATTGATGATTGGTATAGTCTTCTCTAAACAGTGAACAAGTTAATTCTCCAATTAGACCTTAACAAAAATATGTCTGGTTCTCAGATTTTTTTTGACCTAAAAATGGCAAGGAAGGGAGGCATTATATTTTATGCTTTTATTTCACTAATCTTTTCACAGGGAAGTCATTTTATCGTAAGGAAAATACTGTGGTAAATAATTATGGTAGCTTTCATTTATCAAATAGCTACAAGATATATCAATATTGGCAAATAAAGAAGATATTGAGAGTTTAATCCTTTATAACCATCTGTTGATATGTCAGTAGCGCATTAAAGAGTACATGTATCTAGTATATATATTTATGAACAGCAAATATTAAGGATGACCGCTACTGGGAATGAAAATCTTACAGATTGGCTGATTTTCAAGTCAATTTAATTACATGTTTTTCATTTATGCAAAAATAAAGATAGGTTAATGATCTCGTTTTTGAGATATAAGCGTTTTTAAAGTATTGCAGGAAAATAACACCTAGATTTATCATAAGTCACATATGAGAAGAAAAAAATAGATTTTAAGGGGCCAGGAATCGAAACAAGGGGAAAGAGTTTTGCAAAATTTTTAAATATTTTGGCAGATGGATATTTAAGGTGTATATTTTAAGAATACTATCAGAAATATAGGGGTCAATGGGCAAAATAATTCTTAGGTATTATGGAAAATGCCAGAGGAGTTACAAAAAAACTATGTAAATATAGAAATGTGAGTAGCGCGCATCCTTAAGGTTGATTATGATACTGACAATCAATCATTCTTTTAAAAAAAATACTAACCATGCATCTCAAAGTCAAGACAGCATGCATTGAACAACAAAATATGAACAATCAAACACCAGGATAAAACAGTTGAAATTGATATTAATATCCATAAAGTGATTATGTTATTAATACTTGATCTGATCTAATCTGATCACTACTCTTGATCCTGTATATGTTTTGAACCATATCTGTATGCTGTCTTGTACGTATACTTGAACAGTCATGAACAAGAAATCCAAGATTATCATTTTAGACTAAACTTAAGTTGATGAACTTTAGATTAACAATAATTTGATTAAGTTCTGGAATTTCACTCAAATATTTTGTATTAATAGTTTGTTAATGTTATTTTTCTAGACATAACAAGGTAAGACTGCACTGGGCCTGCGTGTTAACTTGGTTTGGTTTATAGTTTTGTCTTAACTAATATTCAAATAGTTTCAGTTCTTACATTTAAAATTCATTGTACATTATTATAAATGTATGATATAGAACATAAAGTATTTAGTCAATTTACAATTACATTTAATTTCATTTGAACTTAAAATTGTAGTTCTTTATTAATACCCACTGTATTCCTAATTTTGTTTGTCCATTAGTCACAATTTTGGTGTACTCAGTTGGTAGACTTTCTCATTACCTAACTCCATTTCTCAGAAACTGTTAATTCCACAGACATGAAACTCCCTGATGGCTTTGAAGAGTACTACACATAACATGAAATATGATTTACCCAATATTTAATTTTTAAGGCACTAATGATCAATAATGACCACAGACACGGTACATGCGCACACTAATTCCATTTATGTATACATGTAGTAAGATTTCCCAAAATCATTATTTGCATCCAGCAATGCCTTAGAATGCAAGATTATATTGGGATGTAAATTCTCTAATTTTCCCAGGGGAGCATATCTCACCTCCCATGAACAAGTGCATTATTTTATTGTCTTTGGGTGCCTATGTTGACTTTGAATGAAAAATATAAAGAGCAGCTCCAAATACTTTTTGAAAGGGAAATAACTCTGATTTGTCTTGTTGAAAACCATCTTCATTTATAACTTTTAAAAATCAACTTGCTTGTAAGATTTGGACTGAATATTGACATATCTATATTTGGGTTTTCAAAGTTAAAAAAATCCTTTTTTGACAAACAAGATAGATGTACAGAGTGTTATTCTTTTCCAAAGCATGTTTTGGTGAATGGCAAGAGCAAAGATGGGATGCTATAACTATGTATCTTTTTTAAACCATGAGGCATGTACATCTTTAAGATGATGACGGATTGTGCTCTTGTCTCCAACAATATGGTCATTATCACACACTTTCTCTGTTATGATGGAAGAATCTATCACCTTGTGCAAGAAAGAGATATGTTCAACCAAGGACTAGGATTTTGTTTCCCCCTTCAAACTGTTTTAGATTTATTATGTATGTGCACATGTATATATGGACATTGGGTGGATTGACTAACTAATACATATATGGGTAACTAAAGATAATGGCCTATTTGTAAAATCCTTATGCAGAGGAATTTTGAAGAAGAAAAAAAGTATAAATTGTGTCATTCTATTTATTACAGAAATAATCTAAGCAATATATATACCGGTTTATATTAACATAAATTCTGCTTTTAGTTAATTTTTAATTAAGTAAATTTCTATTTTTCATATTGATTGGACTGTTTAAAAGTATCAATAACTATGTACTTACATATTTAAGAAGCTAATATATGAATCTCAAACTTATTATTTCCAATCTATCATTTTATTTCCACCTACAAAATGTTAATTTTGTCAAGGTTTGATTTGTATATTTCTTCATTCTCCAGTTTGGTTTGAACCAACAGACATAGTAAAAGCTGAGAAGGCATTCTCTTCTAGTCCTGGTAGCAGACGTCCAACTTATGTGTCACCAAACTTAAATGAATTGAGGTCAATATACAAAGCTATATCGATCTCTAAGGATCCATCTACATGTATAGGTAAGTTTAGTCTTGTACTAGTATATGAATTTATGTCAAACTTTAATGTCCTCAACAAAGAGCATGTTTGTCTTACAAATGTTATATTAACTTGTACAATTTACATTGAATGAATGTTGTTATCTTGTACAATAAAACCCCCACCCACCCCGTTATGTTGAATGAAATCTGATAACTCATACAATCTATGATGAATGATTTGAATCTTGCTGTAGAGAAACTTCTTTTAGTTGAGGAACTTTGTGTCAGAGTCATGTACATGTATACTGGTAGTAAATTCTTATTGAAATATATAACTGTACATTTCTGTTGTAGACTATAATCTAATTATTAAGGAATTGAAGAGTTAAATTCTTTTATAACTTTGAATGTGTTTAAGGAAAAGAAGATGCTGATGAGATAACTCTCGACAAGGTTTTGGAGGAAAGTTTATGGCTGAGTAGAACGGTTGTACAGGAAGCTCCCATTGTCATATTGACACTAGGAAGACACGGGGTATTGTTATGTTGCAGATCTGATAAAAGAAGATTTCCAACCAAAGGGGAGACAATCATGGTATAAAGTTTTGTATTTTATTCTTTTGTTTCATTCTTTTGCATAGCAAAAGTCATTCAAACTTAACATTTGTTTGAATAATAGGTATGTTAAAACCTTTCTCACTAAGGCTGTGTTAATAAGAGAAATTAAACACAGAATAATTTACTTCATTTTAGTGACTGGTTTCTTCTTAAATTCACTTTCTATGAATAGGTTCATAAGTACCACACACTTGTTTTAAATACAAGATGTTGTTATTAAATCTTAAGTTGATATAAGGTTTAACTTCCCATCACATTAATTATGTTATACAACAATAATTCATGTATACATTATATTATCTAATATACATGGCAATGTAACTTCATTTGATGAAATAAAATATTCTTAATCACCAGGTATCCTTATTGTTACTGGTGCCTTTAATCCATTACACCAAGTTTGTGTATTTCTTTTATTTAATGCCTTTACATTTTATCAGGAGTCTGGTGATATGAGAGCTGACCATTACCCTGCTGTCAGTGGGGGAAGTCTTCCTACTAACATTATCAGTGTATCAGGCGCTGGCGACTGGTAGGTTTTTTCAAAGAGGCAGCCAGAATACATAACAAGGCTCCTGATTAATATTTGATACTTAATTGTAAATTAATTGGAATGATATGAAGATAATTTTGAAGAGGTAGTGTCATTTGGAAGAATTGATAGTTTGTTTGTTTGTTTGTTTGTTTTATCTAGGTTTAACGTCCCTTCAACTTGTGTATAGGTCATATCTAGACAATGTTTGCTTGTGACAGAGTGCACTGATGGCAACTTTATATTGCTGTCTCACTTAGATATCACACCACAGACACATTGACATGATACTACATTCGGTCATATTATCCTGACACTGAGTCAACCAGTGCTTCTCCTACCCAGACACTGAGTCAACCAGTGCTTATCCTACCCATAAATGCTGAGCAATAAGCAGAGAGTGAGAAGATTACCTAATTTTAATGTATTAAGTGTGATGGGGTCGTTATTCAAACCCCCACCTTCAGGAACACTATGCAAATATTGGACCTATTCCTATACAAGATTGAATTATCTCAAGTCTCAGATTGGTATACAAGTAATCTCACAACTCGTCAATTGCCTTGTGTGACGTTAACTTCAGGCATACCATCCCCTGACTGAGATAATCTTATCTTGCTCAGTATCCCATAGGACCTTAACCTTATCATCAGATATTAAAGTGCAAATTAGTTAACTGCATCTAATGCCATACTTCTTTGTCGAAATATCAAATTGAATTTCAATCTATACTATGTATTTATTTTTTGAATTTACAAGTAATTTTATTTAATGAAAAGTGAAACACCAACTTTATATAAAAATTAAATTGAATTTTTTAGTTTTGAAAAATAACTGTTTTACTCCTAATTTGCCCTTAATATTTATCTTGATTATTTTATATTATTAGATAATAGAAATGTATCTTACATTTCAGTTTGGCTTCTGGCATTATAACAGGGATGCTAAAAGGCTATGAAATTGACCTTTGTGTGAAGACTGGTTTGATGGCAGCACAGCATTCTTTAAAATCTGTCCAGGCAATTCCTTCATCAATAACACCAGACATTTTAGATTCAAGGAAGGTCTTAGCGTGGGCTCCATGGCAACCAACTTGTATCACTTCTTTGGACAGTGCACCATATAATGCTACAGCATGATACATATAGAATACGATAGACATTGAAAAATCACACTTATATTTTAAACAGGGAAGAATTAAGACTTGCAGACTTTATTACATACAATATATTCAATGGCAGTGCATTATGGACTTTGGACTTGATAAAAGTATTATATGTTGTAGTATATATATATATGTATATTATTCAGTATAGATGTTCATGATTAGGAGGCATTTCTGTTTCAACATTGTAAAATTCTTAGTCAATATCTCTTAAAATTTGATAAATGAAATAAAAAGTTCATGGTATTGAAAGAAAACATATCTATTTTATTCAATTTCACAATAAATCCAGTATTCTGGTCCATAATAAAGGTGTTATTATAGATACATTTTAGATATTGATTTATTTTTTGTGATTTATTACTATAGGGAGATTATTTGTATTGTTTATTGGTTGTGCCTTTTTGTAATATTTCGCTACATAACGCTCAGAGATAGGAACTATGCATTAAAACATATTACATTTTGATATACTATACATATACATTATCATATAATGTGCACTGTTTGGACACTCATTTTCTTTTTGTAATGATACCCTTTGCTTGTATAGTCAGGGGCATTCGGTGTTTGACTTTTCTTTCTGATTGCCAGAACTGTATACACCACTAACTAAATCTTGTCAAAAATTGAGTTTTTTTTGTCCATCTGTGTGTCTTTCCATTTGTCCTGAGGTTTTTTTTTTTTTTTAAACATGTATAACTTCAATTATATAAATTGAATGTGAGCACAAAAGTTGCAACAGTTAATATTAATTTTGTCATAACGTAAGGAGTCTGAGGCTTGCAGAAGCTGAATGGAAATGTCAAGGTAACACAGTTCTTGGTTAAAGTTTTATCACACATAAATTGCCATAGTTAAAGTTTTTTAAATAGACAATAATAGATAAACTGTTACCTGACACTTCTTCAGTTAATTGTCATAACAAAGAGTCTGCCTCTGGGTTGCTGAGGCTATTGAGAAAGGTCAAGGTTGCATAATACTTGATTAAAGTTTGTTTACACTTGGATAGATGTGTCAAGGTTAAACTTTTTTATCATGAATATCTTCTTAGATAATTAATGGAATGTTATCAACCTTACAACATTTGCTTGTCATTTTGTAAGGGAGCTGTCTTGGTGATGCAGAGGTTGAATTTCAAGGGCAACAGAGCACTAGCATTTGATTAAAGTTTTAACAAAACTTATAAATCTAGCAGTCTATGGCAGTAGAATATCAAATTTTTTCTAGATATTCATTATCTCATGAATACACTACCTAGGGATTACAAATGTTAATGTCAATGTTATCAATTAAACTGATTAGTTAAACAATAAACTGATTAGTTAAACAATTAAACTGGACTTTGCAGGTGACCTATGTTTCACTAACATTTTTACTAGTTTGAATTTGATTGATTTTGTTTCTTGAAAATATTTTGTTTTAACTGACAATCTAAGATAGTGGTTACTTTCAAGAATTTGTTTCTATGTTTTTGTTGCTTCCTTCATATACATGTACATTGCAAATTTTGTTTATAGTTGATTTAAGAATTAATATGTTGACAAACTGTTTGTTTTTATTCATGTTATGAAATACAATTTTTTTTTTAATTAAAAATTCTTTATGTTAAATTGTATGAAGCTGAACAGTTTTACCGGTATTTGTCATGTTTGTATAGAATGTTCATATTTTACAAATTTTCTATATGTAATCTACCAATTATTTTTATGCAAATCCAGGTGTATTTGTTGTTATAATGGTTATTGTATATTACCATACAAGTGGCGCTGGGTAATAAGACAGAAAATGTATCATTTGTCATTGCATTTATGTCACTGTAAATTTTTAAATATAGTCATTATTTTCTTCTTTAAGTCTATTGTTGCTGTAACACATGTGTTGTAAAACTATAGGCATAGAACATTGTAATTGGAAAACATTATTAGAAATCAATATTCTACTTTGAATAGGTATTTAAATAGATATATTATCTCTTTGGTATTGTACACAGGATACTTACATTATAAAACTATAGATGTAGAGAAAAATCATATGTACTTAAATGTCATTTATGCCGATTTAGAATTCCTATTTTACAAGTGTTAGAGAAAACACAATCATGTGCCTTTCATTGTTTTATCTGTGAATACCTCATTAAACAAAGCATTTATAAACTCAGGAATAGTAGCCATGTCTAAAGTATTATAGATGTTACCATGTGCAGCGTAAGTTGCAACAGTCATTAGAACAGGTGTTTACATGTACATTCTTGGTCATCAGAAACAATGTTTTACAACTCACTTTAACTGGAATGTCAAGACTTGCTCTAGATTCACATTTTAAAGGTTTTTGTTTTGCTTCTGAAAGTGTTTATCTTGTGCATTTTTGTACAATTTGTTTCATTGCTAAAGGACAATCATTTATGATACATGTACTCTTTTTGTACAGACAATTGTTTTTTTTACATGTATAACATACTTTTATCTTGATCAAAAACACTTGGGCAAATAAAATTTAAATACTTGTTCCTTAGGCCCTACCTCATCTGTTTAAGCATCCCTACTCTAATCACACATTTTGATTCACTAACTTTTCATGACTGTTATATTTTTAGGTTAAATATATGCCAAGTATTTAGTATCTTAATTTAATGGGTATTATTTCCTATGAGTATAAGTTTCAGTCTCAAACGCATAGTAAGTATGTTAATCAAGTGAATAATGAATTTCTATAATAGCGAACGTATACATACTTTACAATAATTAATATGAACAATTTGTCACCTAATTGTAGATGCCCTGAAAAATTGATTCAAGAATCCTTTCATAGATCAAATTGTCTGATGAGCACTTTTCCCCCATTGAAGTTATTTACACTGTATTAAATATTGATTTTGATCAAAATATTAAAGTCCTCCTAAATATTGTTTTAATCATGATTACCTCCCTTTAACTGTGATTTGATACTAAATGTAATTCCAAGTAACATGTAATTTTCATTTCTGCCAACTTCAAAAACCTTGAATGGGGGAGATGTATTGTTGAAGTAGAAAATTATGGGGAAAATAAGAATTTTGTATGGGACAGATGGTGCATGAATCATTGAATGGCTAGAATTTTACTCTAAAATAGGTGGTCTCACTTGTAATTGGGGAGACTTGACAGATATGAATGTTTCTTTAGATTAATTTTTGTGCTATATTTTTTCTCATTTCTTTTCTGGACAAATTCTGCCATGTCTTTTGATCGATTAATTTCATACCATAATGTTACTTCTACTTTTTAGCCCATTTGGACCAAAGGTCCAAGGTGGACTTTTCTCATACAAATCCTGTCCGTTGAAAACTTTTCTCATTTTCAACTTCTTGGACCCATTTCATTTAAACTTGGAAGAGGGAATCCCAGGGGAAGGGGGTTCAGATTTTTTCAAATGATTGGACCTGGCCCCAAGGGAGGGCCAGTTTGGGGCCCATATGGGGAAAATTTGACATTTCAAAAATCTTTTAAACTAGTAGGTTTAACACTCATGCTTTGGTTTGTTGTAGCTTTAGGGCATGGATAATCAAGGTTGTTCAAGGCATGACCCTAGGGTCAAAAGAATTCAGATGCAAAAAATTTACTCATTGGCCAATTTCATCCAGATGGACATTAAGACCCAATGGGCCTCTTGTTAATTTACGCGTTAAACTTTTTAGTTCAACTTACGTTACCGGTAGTAAATTTCAACTGGGATCTTGTCAAGGAAAAAATCAGCATGTTTCGTCTTTAACTATATATTTCTTTTTTTATTGCAATGTCACTGAAAGTTTATGGAAGTGACATTAACCCTAATAAAACAAATTGTCTTTTAAATTAAAACTCAAATATTTGGGATTTACAGTGTGATATCTCATTCATGACATTACCTCAAATCTATTTTGAACAGTTGATCAACTTTGTAGGAGAAAAAGCTTTTATCACTCATGAGGTAGTTTGGCCTTTATTTACAATATTTTTTTGTCAGCTATAGACTCATATACACTAAACTATGTATTGTATCATCTTCTGAAACTGAAGACTAATGTTGCCTCTTGTGTATCCTATATCAGCCATGGATTACAGGCAATGAAATTTGATGTGCTGAAAAATGATTAGAAATATGTACTTATTAAATATTATAAATGTGTCTAATATCAAAACATGGATAGCGATATAAGTTACATTAATTTTACAAAGGTTGAAATCTACAGTCTCATCTTCTGAACTGAAATTTTTTTGCAAAACAAAGTCAAGTGTCCTTTTTATCTATGTTGGGATGAAAGCAAGAAAATAACAGAAATGTTAAGCTTTTAGTTTATATCTTTATTTGTATAAAAGTATATGACAATATACAGATGAATTATGATCCATTTACAAATTTACAATGTACATTGCAATGATTCTTGTTAATTAATATACACTATTTACAATAAAATCTTGATTGATAAAATCATTGTTTTCTTCTTCTATTTTAGTGACAAGAGTCGATGCTTTAAAAAGATGGATGTAAAATGACAATATATATACATGTTCAATATACACAGTACCAATGAATACATGTAACTTGCATGAAACTTGTTTAAAAATACTCTATATATCAAAATTTAAGGTATGCTTAATAGTTTTCCATTTCATTGAAAGATAAAAATTTCTTTATATAAAAAATTAAGTGCTTCCAATGCTAATAAGGATTTATGTAAAATGCATGATTAGATATGAATTTTGATCAGAACTACAGTTACGTATACGTATATGCCATACAGCTGTGACTAGCCAACATTACAATACATACAATGGCTGACTGTAGTCTGTTACATGAAAAATCTTAATGATATTTCAGTGTGTTAGATGATAACTACTAAGTTCCACTCTTTTTGGCAAGGTCTTGTTATTTCATCCATCAATGTGATTCATTTTACTTTCAGAAAAAACCTCAAAAACTGCTGATTGATATAAACATAGTTTCAAATATAAGATTTTAATTTACACAGTTAACACAGTTGCTCAACTTTAGAACTTAATAATTATAAAAAAAAAAAAAATGTTTAAGCCTTTCTAGATTTGAAGTGCCAATGCTAATGGTTTGATTAAAGTTAAATTTTGTTGTAACTATGTAATAAACTTTTTCAGCATAAATGAGGACCAGATTCTGAATAAACTGTAAACAGTGGCTTGAAATATTTATTGTCCTTACATTATAAGCAAGGGTCACCAAAGTTCATGAAGGTTAAAGTTCATTCTTCTAGGTGAATAATTTTGCTTGTTTTACATCAAAATTAAATTACTTGAAATACAAACAGTATATACATTAAAAAAATCATTAATTTATTGTCAAATTAAACATTAAAGTAATAGCTCAATAGTGCTTAAAATGTACTAAACCCTTAATAGTCTTGAAGATGGACATCTTTATACATATTATCCATGCTGAACAACAATGTCTTAAATTAAATTTTGTATTCAAATCTTTTTGAATACATTAAAAAAAATTATGTTCCAGAAAATGGTATAAAATACAAAAATATATATTTAGCACAATTCTACATGTGGCTCCCTCTTCAGACTCATAAAAAGCTGCTGATTATTTACAAGTTGTGTGGCATAAAATGTATATAAAATCACAGTATTTACAATGTCTTGCAGTTTCTTCAAATTATTTTGATCATGTATCCATGCTTAACTGCTTTATTTAATAATGGTAACCGTTACCAGGCTCCTGGATAGGATTGTTGGCCAATCTTTCAAAAATGTAGAAATTCAAAAAAGAATTGTCTGGAAGACAATGAAACATTGAAAGTATTAACTATTTTTGATTTTAGGCCATATTTTCTAATATTTTCATTTCAAATTTCTCTTAACTGCCAGGAATGTTAAATTTAAAAAAAAAAAAAAAATTATATTCTACGATGTTGGATTTTTCCATTGCTATGCAGTGATTATTTATTGCAAACAAAAAGAACACATTTAAACTATAGCCCAATCAAGAGCTTTTGCTTCAAATATGTAAAGAAACCATACAGTCTAAATTAAGTGTATGCAAGTGTCCAATGTATTTTTTCCAAGACTTGCATACAAAATTCCTGCTACACGTATCAACATAATCGAAACAGAAAATTAGGATGTAACGTACAGTATGATCCTACAGTGAATAAGTCTGTTTTTAAGAATTTGAATTATCCATGAACTAAACAAAAGATTCTCCCTTTTGTGTACTACTGCCTGTTCCATGTGTGCTTGGTGGTGGAGGGGCTGCAAGAGGATGCGCTGGCAGTTCAACGCCAGGCCCCATATCCCCCTTCAGATGTCTACCAGCTTTCTTTGGTTTTTTACGAATGTCTGTAGACTTGATAAACAAGGCAAGACCCCCAAATGCAGCAAAAAAGCCAGAAAGGACGTATAATCCGAAAGAGAAGGAGAAATAACTCAGCCATGGGCGTGGCATCCAGTTTGGATCCTTGGCTTTGAAGGCAAACACAAAGGAAACTATCAAAACCAAAATTGCTGTGGACAAAACAAGTAAATTCAATTAGGACATTGTACATAATTTTGAAATAAGAGAAAATATAAACTTTTTGAGTTTGAAAAAATTGCCAACTGTGCTATCACCCATACACATTATGACATATAATCCCAGCATCATTTTGACTGACAGTCTGTATAAATCTATTACTTTTTGTATAATAAACAAATTAACAGTGATTTAACTTTGTATTTAAATGACATTAATCATTGTACTATAAAAAAAATTCAAGCCAAGTCTAACCATACAAATTACACATTAACTTACTTATTTTTTTGATTTTAATCTAAAATATAAACTATATACTACAGAGTAATGAATTTCTAAGTTTGTGGTTTCAACAAGTAGAATTTATGTTTATTAAGATTCTTTGACAATAAATACATAATCAGTATGCTTACTTACTTAATGAAAAAGTCAATGCACATGTGAATGCTTGAACTTTGAAAAATTTATTTAATTCTATTAACTGTAGATTCAAAAGAGAAACCAATGAAAAAATATGCGGACATTTTTTAGGTTGACTTTATTACAGGGAAGTCTTAACTTTAGTCATATCACAACTTACCTGAAGCAAAGAAGAGTATGGCATTTAAAAGGAAGGCCTTTAGTCTCCTGGGTTCGTAGTATTTGTCCCTGAAGTCATCACATATGTAGAAACTCAGCATGAAGACCACAGCAATGTCAACCATTAATGTGAAAGTAACCAGTGTCTGTACAGCACGGAACCAGGCTAACAAAAAAGTATTAAAATGAAATATAGATTATGAATGGTGGCACAAATATTCTGAGATTATTCTTCAACTAAAAAAAACAAGGTTTTGATAAAATAATACTGCAGAAGTTTACTCCATTCTAGTAATGTACCAACTACTACTCAAATAATTATTTATACCATTCTATCACATCACATCTTCCTTTTACTTTTTATATCAAAAATTTCAAGTTGGTTTTGAAGCAATGTATTAATGCTGTCTGCATTTGGGATTTGGATATCTGTTTTTCTAATTCAAATATCTTCATATGGAAAGTATTTGTCTACAGTCCCAATTCAGATCCCTTAATTTGGAATATAGATAGCTTTTTTAGGAATGCAGATATCTTCAAGACTTTCAGTCAGTAATTAAGATATCTTCTTCAGAATGCAGATATCTTAATTATATATATCATTATAAGATATCTATGTAAATGCTTATATCTACAATGTTACTTTAATTAGACATCTGCATTCATAGTATAGATATCTCAATTAGGAATTCAGATATCTATGTCACAAATTCTTAATTTGAAAAAAGATATCATACTTCTAATGAAGATGTCTTAAGATCTTTTAATACAACTGATTGTGTCTTAACATCAACAAAGATATTTTAAAGATGTTTTAATTTATTTCTTGAAAAGGTTTCTCTGATTCAAAGAAGTTACCAAATTGCCAAAACAATGCCTTATATATTATTTGCCAGTAAATTCTATCTGTTCATTGCAACAGAAATATTATTTAAAATACAAACTCAAAACTGCTTAATTTTTATCTTAGATATTTAGCAATATTTCATTTAATTATCTATACGATATATATATATGATCATATTAATATTGTCCATTAACATCATATCACTTCGGTTGAATACTGACGCAGTTTCAGTTTTTTTTACCTATGTTAATTATTTGATCACTATAAGTATAAGCACTATATATACGTACAACTCCCAGGTATAAACAATCGCAACATATTGTTTACATGAATCATTCACTTACTTCCGGTATTTCAGCGTCAGGTAGGAAGCTTACCTGTATGTAACATCTACCTGTAAACCGAAGGTGTGAAATAATAACAAAAACAAGATGTTAAACTTCAATACTTACGTGGCATAATGTTATCCCAGACATCATCAAAGAAACTGGAATGAATCCACCAGCAACCGACATAGGAACGTAACTCTGGATCGTGAGGCTTGACCCATCCTGACAAACAAATGTGCCACAAGCCCACGTTGGCCAATGGACTGTGTACTCGACTCCATGATTTAAACCAGTATGGTGATGCAAAAGCTACGAATGTGCAAAATAATGCTGAAATGGCGCAGAAATACGCAAATTTGAAGATAAAACCTAGTCCGTCTCTTTCTCGTTTGAACCCTCCAGCCGCCATCTTGATTTTTACCTGTTCCGTTAGACGAGTCTACTATTTTTACCTGTGGGGTATCAATTTAATCCTTTTGGGATACCTCTGACTTTTACGTGTGTTCTTTTTAAGGGAGAATAACGTTTCACCTGAGAAAATAATGCAAATAATTTCACAATAATACCACATCTACCATATAGATATAGAATCTAATAGTTAATTTTCAGGGTTGTATAAACCAGGAACTTTCAATACTGTATAAACTTAAAGCTTGTATTAAATTCCAACCTCTTATATAAGTAGTATTACATTTCTAGCTATATAATTAAATCTACTAAAAAAAATTGTGACAAGATAGCTATAGTTCCAACCAGAGGCATATATATAATCTTTCAACGTCTCTAGTTCCAGATATATAATGCTATATGATGCACAACAATCTAAACAACACTAATATAACTATTTAGCTAGTATATAGACTTCGAATCGAGTAAATTATCGTCAACTATAAGTAGTTTGTAGAATGAAATACTCTGAATGCTGAAGCTTCTTACATCTACCTACACTAGTAAGTCTATTATGGTAAAATTTAAAATTTTCAAAATATTGTTGTAAAGGTTTTTCTTATCCGATTTTTAAATTTTTCACAATAAAAATTGTTACACATCATGTTATTATATACAGTTATTCGTACTTGCACCCTCCGATCTGAATATCACTTTCAACCAATAAATGATCATAATAAAACTCAATTGATTAAAAACTGAGACATTTGTAATTGGTCGTTTTTTCAGGTTTTTAGTCCATCTGGACCGAAGGTCTAACGTGGACTTTTCTCATACAAATCCCGTCCGTCGTCCGTCGTCGTTAACTTCTCCTGAACAACTGGACCATTTTTATCTAAACTTGGTAGGAAGTATCCCTAGGGGAAGGGGATTCATATTTGTTCAAATGAAGGGGCTCGATCGGCCCCCAGGGGTACCACTAGGGGGCAAAAATGGGGGTGTTACAAAACTTTAAAAATCTTCTACTAATGTTTTGGTATGTAGCAACTTTAGGGCATGGAGAATTTGTTCAAGGCGTGACCCTGGGGTCAAAAATTGGTTACATGTTTAGGGTTCAAAGTTCAACACTATGGCAAATATGTTAACTTTTCATATAGTCGACCTCTTGTCCAACATTACACCAATTTCACCCAAACTTGAGGAAGAGGATTCAGATTTGTACAAATAATTGGGCTCAGCCCACAGGGCGTGCCACTTTGGGGTCCAAAAGGGGGGACATTTGACAAAGTTTCAAAAATCTTCTAATAAACTAGAAAACCTAGAGCTTAATGTTTTTGTATGTAGTAACGTTGGGGTATAGAGAACAAAGTTTGTTCAAGGCGTGAATCTTGGGTTAAAATTAGGTTACACATTTTGGGGTCAAAGTTCAATACTATAGCCAATATGATAACTTCCCAATTTTTGACTTCTTGTCCAATATCAATGGACCAATTTCATCCAAACTTGGAAGAAGTCATCCCTAGGGGCCATAATGGGTAACATTTACCAATATAATAAATCTTCTAAAAAACTGGATGATATACAGCCTAATGCTTTTGGTTTGTAGTAACATTGGGGAATGGAGAATCAAATTTCTTCAAGGCGAAACCCTGGGTTAAAAAAAGGTTACACGTTATATAAGAGGTCAAAGTTCAACACTATTTACATAGCAAATATGATAGTTTTTCACATTTGTGACTTCTTGTCCAACACTACTTGACCAACTTCATCGAAACTTGGAAGATGTCATCCTTAGGGGGAAGGGAATTCAGATTTGTTCAAATGACGGGGCTAGATACCCAGGGATAGTCACTTGGGAGCCTAAATGGGGAAATTTGATAAAATTTCAAAAATCTTCATATAAACTAGAAGGCCTATTGCATAATGCTTTGGTTTGTTGTAACTTTAGGGCATGGAGAACCAACTTCAAGGAGTGACCCTAGGATCAAAAATATTCAAATACACATGGTCCTCTTGTTATTGTTGTCTGTTGTCTTGTTTAAATAAAATATTGTCCGAAGCAAAAAATGATAGTAGTTCTATAAATTTAAAGAAACATTTTCGAATTTCAAAAGCCTGCTTATTTTCACACTTTAAAGTAATGGCGGGAAAAGTTTCATTTTGTACGGATAAGCCAATGGGTATAGTGAACGTGTGAGGGAACTCTTTGTTGTGGAGGAAGGAAGTCAATCATAATAAATCTCGGACCTTATCGTAGAAGATTGATGATAAAACTAGAGAATCACAATAGAAAATCACGATGGCGTGGCCGGTTACCGATATTTTGCAGAAGATAATTCCAGTTTTCTTGATATTCCTGTTAATTGATAACATAAAAGGTAAACAAAATGTTACTGCTTCGTATATCTAAAATGGTTCTTTTGATTGAAACCACTTTCTTTAGTGAAATTCCCGCAAAACACTTTGATTTCATTCTGAAAAGTTCGGTATCTCCGATGGCGATGTTGTGTGACAGATCTTGTATTTACGCGTGTGACAGATTAGTCTGAGGAAAATCACACGAAGTAAATGTTGCTAGAAACAAGATGCATGTTGGCCTATGACATATGTTAGAGTGATATTCTTGTAGTTGACGTTTACAGAAATTATACTTTGGAAAAAGGATCCACCCCAAAATTGTATAAAACGGAAGCCTATTTTAACTTGAAATTCCGGTTTTCCTAGTTAGCGTCTCGAGAGTATTTGGTGTCGGGAGATGTTTTTTAGCATCTGGGGTAAAAGTATTGACCTAAGTTGCCGACTTTAGAAAACCATAGACTACGTAGGAATAAATTTAATAAAAAATATTAAAAATTGAATAGACCAGACCCTAAAAACAACATTACTATTCAGCGACCGGAGATTGTACAGGGCCTCTTGGAGTAAACTATTGAGAAAAGTTTCCAACTTGAGAGAACTGTAAACTCCTGATGCATGATGAAATATGTTGTCCAAATTTGAAGAAAATATTTTAAAAACTGAATGTATTAGACCTTTAAAACAACATGCATTAATATAATGACTAGTACCCATTTTGGAGTTTCACAGATGTGGCCAGCTTATAACAACATAGCTCTCAGCTGTGTATACACGTTGACACAGTCAATGACCTTGTTAGTCTTAGTTTCTTCTGACTTTCTACCTGTTTTTATATATATGGACAGGGATTAATCTAGCTGTTGTTTGCTGCCGTTAAACGGCACTTTCCCCTCGAGAAAAAGGTACCAAAATTCCCCTATTTCCCCCTAAAATTCCCCTTTTACTTCAAAATAAATATTTCAAAATCTTGATTATAAATGCGATGTATTCTTTTCCTCATAAATACTGAACGATTCTCG